>JAIUCT010000012.1:10323053-10367110 GCA_021307375.1 Tetraneura akinire | reverse complement strand
TATTATTATTATTATTATTATTATTATTATTATTATTATTATTATTATTGTTATTATTGTATATAAACGTTTATGTAAATGTGTCGGGTGGCGGCGAGTTTATATTATGCAAATTTCGAGCGAGTTAATGGAGAGTCAAACGCGTAATAGTTTGACGCATTGACAACCAACCACCCCCGGAATGTAACCGAGCGGAACTACTTCCAAAAACGTCGTCGTCCCTGCAGCGCGTGCTCGTGATCCACAATAATAATATTATAACATTATTATTCGTTATACCGCCACGACGCGTTACATTAATATATTATTATAATAATACACGTACTAACCACGATAATAATAATAATTATAATAATAATAATTATTATTTTTTTTATTATGACGTTTTATTAATAATCATACTTAATATACTCTTATGTATAAGAGCTAAGAGGACGGTTAACAGAAAAATATTACACGATTAATACACGAGTAGGTATATACTCATTAGTCATAAACTCATACCTTATTATTGTAGTCGTATATATAACTCTTTTAAAACGAAACTATAATTAATATTATTATACATATTATTATATGAACGTTTTCGTCTAATAAAGTTCAAATTTTTAAAACATAGCAACAGCTTATGTACCTATCGAAGGAGCTAAAATTCTGAAAAATTAACGTGAGTAGATGAGTATAATAATCACTTTATATTGTTAATTATATTTTGCAGTTCGTAATTTGATTTTCGTGACGAAATCAATGTAAATCTAAATACGTATTTGACAATCAATGTATAATAATAATACAAATTGTTGTGCATAATACACCGTGATAAAAACGAAATTTCGTTTCTTGAGATTACTTTTTTGTTTTTCGTAGACCGTGCGGAGTAGGGATCGATAAAGTCATAATATTATTTTCATCCGTTATTTATATACTTACTCTGTCCCTGTCGACACTAGACGGGGTGAATGAGAGTAAACTAATCCGACGGCGATAAAACGATTTAATATACTTTAATTTTGTGTTGGTAAATATTATAAACAATATAAACAAAAGTACAAAACCACAATAATATAATAATTATCATAATATTATTCTCATCGTACGATATAATTATACACACTGAAAGCGTCATGAATTGTTATACCTAATATGCCTAAAAGGTAATATATATATTATAATAATAACCTGGTTTATGGCTATCTACCCGATAAAAAACAATAAAATTATTGTGATCTTGTTTTACGAGTAAACCGAAATCGATTTTTTATACTTCGCGTATAGGTATAAAATATTATACCTGTATTTTATTAAAAATAAAAAACGTTCTATATTACACCTTTAAGTATATTATGATATAAATGACTGTAAAAAAAAAAATAATAATAATAAAAAAAAATAAATGTATTTATCAATATTATTATAATTTCTATTTAACAATTTTAAAACGAAAATTTAAAAAATTATAATTTGCTAAATATTAATAAAAATCGAATAACGGAAAACTAACACTACTGGAATGGTAATAATACATACAATTATAAATATAGATACCAATTTTATTATTTTAATATTTTAGAAATTTGCTACCAACATTTTTCTTAACCACTGAAGACCAATTCGTACAAGAATTATATTTCGAAGAAATCAGTGTGACCATTATATTTTAATGTTAATGTATGTACTATGTAGAATGTACAACAAATTTTTGAAATGAATACATTCAACTTTTACCGCTTAATTGACTGTTATAAACTTCTTACATTTATTGTTATTATTAACTAATAACTATTAATTAGAATTGGAATCATTTAACTATTTAAACACTATTAATAACTTATTGAATTTATTATTTTTAATTAATCATCATACTTTAAATCTTACGAGTATAAATACTATTTTAAATTACGATAACAATTAACTATATTGGTTTTATATTGTTTTAAGACTCGAGTCTTATAGATCTATATAATGTGTTATTTATAAGAAGTAATACACGATTATTTTGATCAAATATCGAACCTCAATGATCTGAATATATTAATTAAATTTTAAAATGAGAAATTAAATGATAAAAGTATAAAAAAGAGTACTGTGTTTATACAATTATAGAAAAAGGAAGGGTTCACGTATCAACTTAAATCATAATGCTGTTCGAAGAACTTATTAGTTTTTATTTTTTTTTAAATTATACAATTTTCGTAAAAATGAACACAACTATTTATAGTGATAGGTATTATTTTAAATAATTTAAAATTATCAACTAAATATATATTATAATATGATTGTAATTATTAATAATACAGTTATAGTTACCTAATGTAGTAATGTATAAACTATAATAATAAATAATTTATAAGTACACTGGCGGTAATTCTATATAATATGGGAGAAGGACAGAAGGTAGAGTATATAATAATTATAATATAATATTATAGAATATAATCTCAATCAAATTCTGTTGCTGTTACAATCAGTTTAATAATATTACCTACTTAACTGTATAAATACTAATTAAGTTCAATTAGTTTTAATATTATGATATTGTTGACCAGCCATATACGAGAGTATACCATAGCTTCCAAAAATCTGTGTACCTAATCGTCTTACACGTTTATACTTAATATTCGACGATTCATTCCTATATATGTAACAATATTATTGCCAAAAATAGTGGAATATTTTAATAAATTTATACTACTATTTAACTATTAAAAGGGCAAGAGATAAAAAATAAACGTTATTATATTATTGAAATATATACATATTGTCCTATATATTTTATTTCAAATCATAATTATTATATTTAATTTATAATAATAATATATTTTATTATTATTATTATTATTATTATTATTATTATTATTATTATTATTATGTACAAAATGCATGATAATAATTTCGCCTGCGTTTTCGCTTGCGGGATGAAACAATCACGCAAACGATTGGGTTGTCGCGGTTGGCCAATGGCTGTGGGCGATGCGAACTTGGATGGGCGTGCACTAGTCCTTTAGACCCGAAAATTTTCCGAAAGTCTGCACATGTCCTCAGTGAGAGTTTTACTTTTCCACGGTACGTCTTGCGAAAGTTGTGAAATTCCGTGTTATAAATCGTTCGTTGGTATCACGATTTCATAAAACTATACGATACATTTATATTATATTATATATATATATAAAAAAAAAAAAACAGGTACGTATACTTATTATTAAAATTTACAACTATACGTGTAGTTTTTATCATACGAAAATTTTGTTTTTATTATTTTTTTTTTTTTTTTTTTTGTTAATATTTTGGCCTTAATTTTTCTTTTTTTTTTTTCTAATTTTTCCACACGAGAACGTTACAAAATATAATATGAATGTATAGACTTATGTAGACGTATAACGTACCCTCCTATACGAATACCAACTGATATTTTAATCGGGGTATAGAACGGAAAATATAAAAAATTTTAATTCTGTATTCGTACATAAAATTAAAAAACGAGAAAATTTTTGTAACGTATTATAACATCCTAATCGGGTATTAAATTATACCTTTGATGTATAATAAAACTCTCATACATTTAAACAAATTTAATATGTTTTGATCGCATACGATTTGGCACGTTAAAAAGACAGAAAAAAAAAAAAAAAAAAACAATTTTGTAACGTAAAAATGTTTATACGTATGTACGTCCAGGTTTTGTTTAACACATATTATTATTCTTTTACACCCGTACGCGTAACTTTAATACTTTGGGAAATTATATACGGTTATTATCATTTTGCTCATCGCAGTTGATAACAATATTCAAATTATTTTAAAAACGTGACGACACGCGAGTTTTTATTATTATAATATATTTCTCGACGTAAGCGTTTTGTGGAAACAATATAATATTTCGTAAGTATATACATTTTTTTAAATGTTTTTATATCTGTGTTTTTAATTATATAAATATGCATATTAGGTATATTTATATATTTATTTTTTGCATTTTTAATTATAAATATCGTTACAAAAAGTACAGGTAAATATACTTTTATGCACCTGCAATAACGTTGTAATTTGTAAAACGTTTAAATTATTTTTCCATTTTTTTATCGAAAGCTTTTTAATTTTTAATAAGTATATATGATATAGGTAATATGTTTTATTAAACCAATAGCGTTCATTAATCATGGAATTTCGAATTTAAAGTTTTAATATCTAAGACAATTTTTAAGAAAAAAATTATGATAATAAGATATAATTACCAACTGCAGATTTCGAATTTTAAAAATTATTACAAATATTCGTGTTTACAACATACATAAAAAAAAAAAAAAAAAAAAAAAAATATTATAAACTATCAAATTATATTAATATACTATTAAGAAAATATCAATTATTATCCGTTTATAATATACTAATATAGTATAATAAATATGTATTATAAATTTTTAAATTTTAAATCTGAAACAGCGAAATATTATACAAAATAATGTACTCGTATTTAAACGATATTAAATATTTTAACTATAGGACAATTATTCGCTATATAATAAATCAATCATCGTGTGAAGTTTATTTGCCTGGTAATGATGAAGATATAATTACAGGTAATAATTACATAATGAAAAATAAAATATTTTAATCCATAGAAATTATGTCATTATTATAATATATCATTGCAATATTATTTTATGATTTTTTTTTTTTTTTTTACGATGAGAATTTAATTTATGAAAATTAGAATATTAGATCAATCAACATACGTACTTACCAATAAAAAAACATAAACTAATTTAAACCGATTAAATTTTCTTAATTAGTATAATATTAATAATAGGTACCTATATTACGCAATTAATATATATATAATGTTGAATTGAATTTACGATCAAAATTAATATATTTTGAAAATAAATATTGTCCTATAGGTATATAAAATAATAAAATAAAGTCTCACTCATTATTTAATTGGTGGTCATATATTTATCATTTATTTTCTTGTAAATATTTAAAAAAAATTTATAATATAGATAAAAAAATAAAAATGAACGTCAAAATTATTTTATTATATTATTAATCATTATTTAACTTAATTGTTCTTACTTATATAATAATTATTTTCCCAACATAGCGGAGGTAACTGTATTAAAAAATTGATATATTATTATTTTTATAATTAAATTTATATTATACATATAGAGCAGGGTTATTCTCTTAAGTTAACATACATAAAATATATATATTGTATAATTAAGTTATTAAATATTATTCTTAGTCATTTTATAAAATGGCGGTTATTGATTTTAGGCGAAATATTAAAAAAAAAAAAAAATAGTATGAATTGCATTTTAAATGATTTATATTATATTTCATTGTGTAGGCGTATCTTGTATCTATACTTTGACTGCATAGTACATGTCACGCAAAAGCTAAATACATGAATGTTAAATTGGGTAAGATCAAAAAAAATTATATATAGATAACGATCTCTTAAATTTTGATAATAAAAGTTAAGTCAAATTTAGAGAAGGTCATGAGAGACCCGCTTATATGTTTCATAGATAATTTACGATACAATGCCTAAACGAAAATTTAGATTAATTTTCAGGTATTAATGTATTAATATAAATATACTCATATATCGTATGTCTAATTTAAGTTGAGTTATATGAAAAGAAATACTCCAAATTAGATCGATTTGTAAAATAAAAGTATTTAAATTTGATTTTACGTTAATATGTTCTCGAATAATATTATAAATGTCTCATATTATCATTTATTAGTCGATTACAGCACTGTATTATTCAATTAAATATTACTTATTTCTATTTATTTATTTGAACCGTTTTTATGATGAATTAAACGCCATAAGATGGCATATGAGTAAAAACAATAGTTTTTTATTTGATTACGCAGTGTGTTTGTGTGAAACGTAAATGATCATTAGTGCGAGTAGATGCGTCGTCGAAGATTGTATAGAACTATAGACTATAGTATACTGTATACTGGATATACCTATACATGCATGCACAAAAGTCACCAAGTGTACAAATCGTAAATTTAATATCATATAAAGCTAAAATTTATACCAAAAAGCCTAACAAAATTTTAGCTACATATTTTAATTCAGTCAAATAATAATTATTGTTATGTTTCTTTACTGGGTTATGTTAGAAATTAATTTTCATTTACATAATTTAGTTTATTCTAATTTATTCTTTATCAAGTTTAAAAAAATTCTCTATTTTAATGTAATTTTTATACATAAAAATAAAAAAATTGTTTCCAACAAAACTTAGAAAAGTAGTCAAAGAACTATTGTATCAATTTACAGAATTAAAATCAGTCTATCCTAAGTAGTTGAAATTTTGTCTGCGGGTTTTAGGTCTTAAACGTTAACAAAACAGACCATTCTCATTCCCCTTAAAAATAATACTTATATAGATTCTAAGATTTTCAATTATAATAAAAATATCAATTTTAAACAGCTATAAAAAAAAAAAAAAAATGAAAATTTGGATTTTTCTAATATTTTGATATCATGTTAAATAATATGTAAGTATACTTTACTAGAATTTTCAGATCTTAAAATCCAAAATTGCCAATTTTATCATACATTATATACATAAAAACGATAATTTTACGAAATATTCAAAGTTCTATATTTTGTAGAAAAATTAACGTAACGGTTCCAAAATTTACCACATATATATATATATAGTAGGTACCTATGTGAACACCCAATAAAATTTTCAAGTTTCTAACTTTGAAATTTCTCGAGTCAAATATTAAAATCGAATTCGTTGAAATTTCAGTTTTTCGTGAAAAATGCCGTTTTTTCGTCAATTTTTGGTCGTTTTTCCTATCGCAAAGGGCTAATATTGAGAAATTTGAAAAATGACCTAAATAAAGTATCAACTAAATCCACTTTCCAACAGGAAACATACGCTAATACGGAAATATTCGTGAAAATCAGATCATTATTTTAGGTAGTAAATGTATCTTCAGACAACGTCAATGTAATACCAATGCATTTTTCGCTACGCTCAAAATCTAAAAAATAAATATTATACATCATTTTACAAATTATTTTTGTTGTATATGGAAATATTACACAATATATTACAACAATAACTTGATTGATAACCTAACCACACGGTGCCAGATAGGTTATCGTAAAAAAAAATTTCTCATTATAGCCATATTATTAATAATGTGACCAAAGTCCAAAAGAATATGAATCGCGTTAATTCATCAGTCAGTTGTCCACAGACAGCGGTCGATTTAACATTTCGCGTTTAAAATCGTTTGTTTTTCATTTATTTTTTAGTGGCTCTTAAAAACTTGGCAATTTTGTAAATTGTTAATTTTGACTCTTCCTTCTCTAAAGATTGCTGACCATTGGCTTATACAGTTTGGGTTCTTAATTTCTCATTCAATTATAGACTTATAAGTTATAGTCAATAAATTATATGGTAAGTATCAATTTATATAATTGTAATCAGTCTATTCTAAGTAGTTGAAATTTTGTCTGGGTTTTTGGTCTTAAACGTTGACAAAACAGACCGCTTTCATTAACTTAATGCAAAGAAGTTTAAAGACAAAAAGTGTACACGCAAAAGTGTAAAAGTAAAAAAATGAAATTCTCGTCGTCATTCTAGTTTAAGGTTTAATTTATTCTAATATATAGTAATTATTAATTTCAATAATATTTTAATATTAATTAAGTAATTTATATAGATGTATTATTAAATGCTGAATTAAATATAATTATATTATATTCTAATAATAAACAGCATTCTTAAAAGTAATTACCAGGGCTAAGTGCAAATAGGGCTAGGTAGGGCTAAGAAATTCGTTTAAAAGTGATAGTATTCTATATATGAAATTATATTTTGCAAATATAAGCATATTATTGTTTTTTTTTTTTTTTAATTTATAGGGCATATTATATATTTATATATATACATTTTTATCATTTTAATTATTATATTAAAAATTATTTTTTGTATTCTGGTTGATTTCATATGAATTATTGAATAGCAACTTTTAAAATACAAATGTGTAAAAAGTATTATGTACACAACGACTAGGTTGAGGTACAAAGTACAATTACTGAAAATCGCCACCGGGTCAATATATCTGGCACCGATTATACTTTATACCTAATTATATTTTATATGGGTATTTATAATAGAAAAAATTTAATTATGGTATAATATGTGTAAATCGTGTAAATTGTTTATTGCTAACCGTCACGGTTTAATTCATAATCCGCATGCCCACATTTAAGTTTAGGTACAATATTATTTTTATGTATTGAAGTACCTATATAAAGTTAAAATAATAACTTCCTATAACGATTTCTCACTTAGTGTGTTGTGGCGTTTTCTTGTGTAGTTCAGGTCCGTTTGATGTGTCGTTTGATGACGTTCGGCTTTTTACTTTAAAATCAATTTATTAAAATATTATTTATATCGTTTCATTTCAATATTATATAGAATCCCAATAGAAAAATCGTCTTTGGCAAGTCGTTTAAAAAAAAAAATTAATTGAATTTGGTGAAAATATATTTTCCACCGACATTAAAATTAAATAATAGCATATTAAACATGATTTTTAAAGCATTATTTCATACATATAAAATCAATTTTTAGTGCATGAACTTGCGAGCTCTGGTAATTACAATACTTTACTTGAATTCGTTTATGCATTGACACGTTGTATAAAATGTCAAGAAACCATAAATATATATATTTATATATTTTTTTTTTTTTTTTAGATATTATTATCTAAGAAATGCATGATAAAATTATTGTTTTTTCAATGCCTTGCTAAAATTAATTGTTATTTTATAAAATGTTTAGGTATTACATAATTATATAATGACTGAATTATACTTATTTCTGGTAATATACGACGGTTATATACATATATATTTGATGTTCCAAATCTATTTACTATACTTATAATAATAATACTTTGGCGAATAATTAAAACTTTTGAATGTTATTTTCGTTAAATTATTAATTAGGTAGTAGTTTATAATATTACCTATATTACACATTATTTTTTAAATTATGTGAAATTTGGAAATAACCAATTTAAAGGGAATATTTTTATATGAACATTTTATTGGGTCGATTTCTTTGTTTTATTAAAATTATTATTTTTGGAAAATTGTTCATATAGATATATGTGGAAAAATGAAATATTCTATATCATTATTGTCATACGTAATTAATTAAATTATAATATTATGGAATATAAAATTTATTTAATCATTATAATATAATTAATTATTTATTTTTTGCAGCTATAAAATTATGTTATTACTTTAGAGAATTATCTATATTGATAATATGAAATTTACACGCCATGATATTGAATTACCTATTAAATTATTATAAATTACAAATTATAATAAAATAATGACGTAAGAATTATATTAATTGTTTTTTTAAAATAAATATAAATAATTCTTAAAATTTACCGTCTTAATCTAATTGGAAAATACAACTTTCAAAAATATACTCTTTAAGTAGTTAGCTATCTTAAAATATTATAGAATTTAAAAAATAAAATGTTTTTTTTATGTAACGTCTTAAAGGAAATATTAGAGTCCGTAGCCTAATTAATGATTTGAAGAGAACCATATTCAAAAATCTTATTCTTTCCCAGAGATATTGCAATTATTACTAAATAAATTTGGGACACGGTGTATATAATATTATTATATATTATACATATAAATTCTGTGAAGTTTAAAATATTTCACAAAATCGTTAAATATTGACTTTATTAAAATTCCGATTACAATAATTAATTATTAAATAATTATTGATTAATTTCATAATTATTATTGTTTAATTGTACTAAAAATATGTTACTTAAGGGGTATGCCCCGTATAGACCATATAAATTATTATCTACACCAATACCATTATAAATGTCACAGACATAATAATAGAGGAGTCGCCTGTGTTGCATAATTTTATTTTTAATGTTTTATTATTATTTTTATTATCATTTTTTTTTTTTTTTTTAATATCCGAAGTTTATAACATTACCTAATGTAAATAAATTAAGTGCAGTAATTCGTTTTATATATATATATACAAGTATATATTTATTTTATTTTAAAACGCTTAAAATAATTATAAAACGATGCTTTATTTATTTTGAATCTCATATTATAAATTAATATAGGTACTGTCATAAAAGTTATAAACAAATTAAGTACGCACCTAGATATTTTATATTATAATTTGAAATTAGAGACACTATTTTCTTATTCTTCAATTTATATTTACCATTATTTGTGCTAATAATTATTTAAAAAAAAATAAAAACACAATATTTAGAAATAAAATATGTGTAACATTTCAAATATAAATAATTATAAGTATGGTCTTTAATAAATAATATTATGTCTAATTTATTATGAATCGCACAATATTGATAATTAGATTCGTTGGATAACTAAAATATAATTATAATAATAATTGTAAATATATAATATAATAAATATAATATAATTATTATGAGTACGAATCAATAAATTTCAATATTACAAAAAAAAGCTTGACCAATTTTAATAATTATCATAAAAATTACAACTAGGTTGTTTTTAATTATTTTTATGTGTGCTTATTGTATTATCCACTCGTATAAAATAAATAAATATTTTTTTTTTTAAAAAAAAAAAACATTTTTTGCCTGGTATGGATTAAATTACTTCTTCTTAACACCTTCTTCTGTATTTCTGATTTGATTTTCAAGTTATAATTGAAGAATAAGTAGTAAGTACTGAAAATTAATAATATTTTTTGGACAAATCAGAAAATCCGTATTACCTACTGTTATAATGAAACTATAGATTTTATTTTTGTGGTCACATTGATTTATCATTTATGCCATTTTTGTACTATTATTGTTTACTGTATATGAATTATTAATATGTTATTACGCCATAATATTCTATCTCTATATTATAACAAAAATTTTATTTTATTATTATGCCAGATCAAAATAGAAAATAAATAAAAATAGTAATTTATCTATTAATATTTATTTATATTGCAGGAAATCTGTCGACGAAATCGATCCGCGTGAATATCAACAAGTGAGCTAAACAAATAACAGGTAGGATTTATCGTGTAAAAGGCGTCGGTATTAGAAAGATTTTCTATATTTCTGCGGTTTGGAAGCGGTGCGATTTTCACCGGACGCTGGACATGAACAAATACCAAACGGCCTTACAGTCGTTCTCCATAGAATCATTGATCGGCGGTGATAAGGCACCAATTGAACCATGTCCGCAGTTGACCGTCAAAGACACGCAGACGGAGAAAACCGCGGCCACGGGCGAACACTACGAGCATCCGTCGGACGACGATGACGACGACTCCCGTGACGACCGTACTGGTCTTGTCACGGTGTCTCCGCTCCAGGACTCTGAAGCCACAGCTGTTCAACGACATCAGTTGTCCACGTTCTTCAATATCATGTTGGATACAGCTACCGCTCAACGGCATCCCGCGTCGGAATTGTCCGCTCCGTTCAACTTTGACTACTTAAAAGTATTGCGGATGCAGTCGGCCGCAACTTCCGCCGCCGCAGAAGCGGTCGACGCCATCCGCAAGACGTTCTCTGCACAATCACATTGGCCGTATTCAAATGACGCGTCTATCGTTCCGCCGGTCCCGCCGAGTACGACGTTTTACCGATGCGCTGATGATGTAGACTCAGACGATGTCGAAGGACACGTTTCGCCAGAAGCCGACCGTAGTGGTTCGTCGTCTCGGCCAAACGACGATCCGCGATTCGGTGAGTATAGACATGAACTTTAATAATAATATATGTATACTTTATACTATATACGTACTGGTTAATGGAAGAAATATAAATCCCACAGATTTAAACATTTTAATGAATAAAGATAGACATTTTACTTATAAGTGATAAAATTTGGGAATTCAGTATTCAAATATTTCGTAAATCGTAATTTTTTTTAATAACCGTTGAAAGTTGAAATTTTTAGTGAAATCGAAAAAATAAGTTACCTATTTTTATTATATTTTCGCAAGTTATAATTTATACAAATTTTGGGTTCCGCATTCAACGTTTCATACTTGGGAACTCGCGATTAGTATACCTAAATCGCTAACTGCAGAAAGGGGACAAGTCCACTTTTCCTAATTTTTCAGGAATGATCAAAAACCAAATATGGACATGTTCCCTTTCTATAGTAAACAAGAATTTCCAAACAGTATATTTATTGTTTTGATAATCGGATTTGACTCCTATCTGCAGTAAACGATGTATTAACGCATGCTTAATGAAAAATGATTATAAAATCAAAATTGATAAAAATAGACTTGTCCCCTATCTGCAGTTAGCAATTCACCTATTATACTTAGATTAGATGACGTTGTCGAAAACAGTATAATACAATAGTCGTGATTTTAAATTTAGTATTCGATTTTAGTATTAAATACACGACCAGGAGTTTTCGTGTTATTTTAATTGTTTTTGTTGGTTTTTTGCGTTTCGCCCTTTGAATGTCCGCTGAGAGAACTCCGTCCAATTCTCGTGATTTACGGGATCCATTTTCTTTTCCATTCCGCCCGAAATTGCTTTTCTAAAAATAAGGCCACTTACCACGGGTCAGTTTGGTGACTGAATGCTGACACAGCCGATATCATGACTGTAAGTACGAGTAATGTCCTAAATGACTTGCTAGTTTATCGATTCCGTCCACCAGTGATTTTTGAACGGTAGGTACAATAATATTTTATTTTAGTCATAATATACGAGTAGTTATAAAAACATACTAATTTACATGGACTAGTACAGTTTAGATACACAAATAATAATAATAATAATAATTATGGTACCATCCATGTATATAGACGTTTCATATTTTCCATTAATTATAATAATATATTTATTTCTGTTGAATTGTATTTTAAATTAAAAAAAAAAAAAACAATTTTATTTAATATTTTTTTTTTTTTTTACTTATGAGATTTTGATTAGGTATTATTCTTTCGTTATATTGTTTCTTGATGGATGGATTCGCTGGCCATATCATATCAACCGTATATTAAAGAATTTATGAAAAAAAAGTATACCTACATAAAGTAAAATATTAAATAATACTTTAATTTTATTGAATTATACGATATAAATATTTTATTTTTCCAATAATACCAACACCTAATTATAAAAAATATTAAATTATTGACATTTAACTATATTATAAATAATATATAATATATAATATATTATTATTATATATATATGTAATCAAATTATATATATGTATCTGATTTAACAAAAGAACAGTAAATTTTTTGTATATTATTTTACATTTTACATTTTTATAACTCATACGAGTACATTAAAAAAATAACAGTCTAAATTTATGGAATTTTATTTAGAGACCATATTATATAATTATATGGAATTTAGGAGTATATTTTTCGAAATATAATTATAGTTTATTTTAAATATACCTATGCAATAAAATATATTTTTTAATTTTTAACTTTTGAAACGTTTTCAGAAAAATGTACACAGTTTACAGACATATTACAATCAAACGTAAACAATGCTACCGCTGGTCAATCATCGGTCGAAAACAAATCGCGCAGAAGAAGAACAGCATTTACAAGTGGTCAACTTTTAGAATTAGAACGAGAATTTCAGGCTAAAAAATATTTAAGTCTAACAGAAAGATCTCAAATAGCGAGTTTATTAAAGCTTACTGAGGTCCAGGTAATAATATTTTTTTTTATTTTATAATTTAACATCCTGTTAGAAATAATGGATTTTGTAAAAATGTTTCAGAAAATAAATTTACATTATTGCTCTATATTGAAACGTTATGTTTTTGTGGTTGGTATATAATATTATGCGTGATGAAATTATACGAAATTTTCTAAGTAATATCTATTAGTCTATTACCGATAGATAAGTAAAAATTGTTTGGTTCTGGGATACAACTTAATCTAGAAAAGAGATTTGCAATGAATAAATATAATTAGTTTGTAAACAAAAAAAGACGAGGAAAAATTGAGAACTTTATAACATTAACTGATTATGAGGAATAGAAGAGGCGTTTTGTTGTTTGATTAGACTCACATTAAGGAGCTTTAATGGGGTACTTAAATGTCTTGATATTTTTTTTTCGTTGCGTTTTTGAAGACTATTCTACTTTCTGTTAAATCTATAGTTTAATGATAGTTATTATTTCTGAAAATGGTCATTTTTTTTTTTTTTTGTTATTCTCAAAACTTCATTTTATTTTAATAATCCAAATTTATTTTTAAAATCTTAGCTAATTAATATTAATTTAGTTTATATCATAATATTCAGCTAGTCAGATCATCTGATATTAAATATTTAAAATACTCGTATTTTAGTTATACATTGTTGTAGGTAATACAAGGTTTGTTTTTTTTAATCCACAAAATTTATTTAATGCCAGCCACTTGTACACTTGGAACGACAGGTTTTATATATCTTACCCAATTATACCAAAGTTTTTTTTTCTTTTTTTACAAAAATTCAATAAATAAATTAATATGTAAAATAAATTATAAGTAAATAATATTAGTTTGTTCGTTTATCTCTTAATACCACAATATATCACAATAAAATAAATAGGTAATAATTATAAATTTGTTGATTAATTTTCATGAAAAATTCTATTGTATGAAAAACTTATTTCAGAAATAATATTAACATTTTAAATTTATATATATATATATATATATATATAATAATGATACATAAACATAATATTATGATTATGTAATATTCTGAAAAAAAAAAAATGGAAGATTTCAAAAAACATTCGAACATTGAATTTTTTTATTAAATTTATATTTTAATATATTCATAATTTATTTAAAATAAGTTGAATCAATATAATACATAGTTATTTTTATTTATTATTAATAATATTATATTAGTATCGTTATACTCGTATTATGTGTGTATATAAAAGGGTTAATATACCGTATTGTGAAAATGTATAGTAAATTCATCCCCTTCGAAACATCAACAATAATATAATATCTCCCTCTATAAGTGGCATTATATGTTTCATGGAGAAATTAGCATAAATCATATAGGATACCGCTTATTAGTTATGTTATATATTTTAGACGGTTGTCAGGAAACAACCTAACCGTTTTATAAATTGAATATATATTATTCCACTTAGATAACAATAATCGCAGTTTTAATGCAATCGAATTTACATGTTAACGTCAAATTGTGAAATGTCAAGTTATTATTTTTATCATAAATAATAGTAGAGACGTAGAGTATAATATTTTGTGTTGATGAAATTCTATAAAATATTAAAATATATCGATGATGGCACCTGAATAAACTTTATGAGGCACTTACCTATAGGAGTATAGGCATAATATGAGAGTTATAATAATTATAATAAATTCTAAATATAAATTATTTAGTGAATTTTTTGTCTAATTTTTCTCTACAGTATAAATTTTTTAAGTAAAAATTATTATAAGTACTTATACAATTTTTATTATTATTATTAAATATGATCAAACCAATTTTCGTTTTTCTTCATTTAGTTGATTTAGTGTGACATTTTAATACTAAACCTATTTATGAAAAAAATATATATACATAATTCTTTTTTATGGAATAATTAATAAAATATGTTATATTATGTTCCATATTATTCACCTAACATTTACATAGAAAAAAAAATAAAATAAAATAAAATAACATAAAACGGTATTCAAAAATCTTAATTTGTCATGGAAGCACCATATTTAATTATTACACTCTGTATATTCTTATTTAGGTATAAATTAATCGCATTATGCTCTTCAGGTGAAAATATGGTTTCAAAACCGCCGGGCCAAATGGAAACGCGTGAAAGCCAGCCTGTTGTCGACGACCGCGTGCCACGAAGGAAACAAGAACAACCACATGGCCGGAAACGGACCGCGCGGCAGATCAAAGTGTCCTGTCGGTGGCGCGGGAAAAATCGTTGTGCCCATACCGGTGCACGTCAATAGATTTGTGGTGAGGAGTCGGCACCAACAGATGGAGAAATGCGCTTCGGGCTTCGCACATTTGCGTCATAGCGCCGAGTTAAATCTCATGAGTCAGGCGTACGCACCGATTTTGTAACCTGTTTTGATAACATACGTAGTAGTAGTCAAAACAGTAGATTTTGAATGATACACAGGGTGATCAAAAAAAAAAATTTCAAAATAGATTATAAAATTAAGAGCTAAGTGCTGTAAGTAGGTAATAATTATGTGTGTAAGTAATTATTATTTACAAAATTTATAAAGATTTCTAATGAGTAATAATTATTATGATGATAATGATTTTTTTTTTAGTGAAAAAACTTAGATTTTATATTGAGTATAGCCGAAATTTAGGTGGTGGATGGGTTTTAATAATTTTTTATTTCTACACCTTTCATGTAGACTTCACGACCTTCACGTGCATAACGATATAATACAAATTTCTGATCACTCTGTATGTTCGAATGTTTCGAAAACTTTATGATCCGGGCAACCCAAATACCTACACAGTCAGCCGTGCTTTTTCTATTAATAAATATCGAAAATATATCCCAGGTATTATCTTTATTAATAATAAAAACCCTCGTATTACATTCACGTTTCGTTCTATTTGTTTTTATACTCATTTCTATTTCATCGTACAATATCGAATTTGTTAAATGCTCGGATACGAACGCGCGTTTACATTTTTTCAAATGTTTATCGAACAGTAAAATATTTTGAAATGAGTGTCTAATTAGTCATTATATCTACATAACAGTTTCAAGAACCTATAATAACCTAATAATAAATAATAATAATTAATTATATTAAAATTTTAATTTACCTAGGCTCCATGATCGGATAATATTTGACTATAGTAAAAAATATAATTTAAAATATAATAAATATTATTATCAGAGTGTAGATAATATATAATAATATATTATATAAATTGACTAATGAATGGTAGTTTTAAATTATTATCACGAATATAGAAAATAGTCTGTCGTTATTGACTCGTTTGTATAAATAATTGGTTGTATAAAATATTTTTCATTTTTTTCTAGTTAATTATAATTTTCATAATTATATTTTTCATCATAAATCGTTCTTCAATGTTCGATGAATTGAACAAAAAAATGTTATCGTGTTTGACCCATTATCCAATTATACGTTAAAAGACATTAAAATGCATTTTATATTATACAGCATAAACATAATAATCTGCACCGGATATGATTACTTATATTTTAATAATCGTATTTATATATTAATAATTATTGTTATCATTATTTTATTTTATGTTAGTCATTAATTACAATATTATACACATGCATGTGTAAGGTAATTAATACATTTTTTCTACGCGCATAATAGAAAACAACGGATACTGTTATATTATTACACCAATATTTTTATAATTAGATTCGTTAAATTATAATAGGCAGGAAACGTTGAACTTATAATTTGTAAGTAGGTACCTATGCTTATACAATATCTATATATGTGTAAATTTAAATTATTACTATTTAATAGTATAGACAATAGGCAATAGGCATATATTGTTGCATTAATATCTTGTATGGGAAGAAATGAAATTGAATATTATTTTATTATGTGTGAAATTATGTTCAATAATTGAAAAAAAAAATGTTGTAAATACCTATTATAAATAATTTTCGTGTCGTTTTTATTTTGCATTATATAGATAATTATATAATTATATTATACTAATTTGACACTTGTAAGATAACAGTACATTGTATTTAATTAAGTTATAATTGTTTTATATTTTTCCAAAAATAATTAATTATTTCACCTTATATTTTATAAATAAATATATTATGAAACAAAATAATATAATATCTCTTTTTTTTTTTTTTTTAATCTAATAAATAAATATTCCATCTTACATCAGTACTTTAAATATCATAGGCGTATGTTAATATATAATATTAAAATATTACTACATATGTGTGTTCATATTTAATAGTAACATGAAAAATATTAAGTTTAAATTATTTTAAAACGTTAACGATCAAATATTCTAAAAAATCGTAGTCGTGTCAATCAAACTTGTTCAGATTTCGAGGTACTGCGAAACTTATCGAACCATAAACGTTTAACATAACTCGTATAGTAAAGACATTTTAATTATACATAAATATAACATATAAGTATTTATAAATGTTTCTAAATTTAAGAATTTGTTGGATGTGGTAAAAAATGTTTTTTCAAGGTTCAGGATTTTCGATTACTTCTCGTTTAACGACAAACTATACACGACGGGCGTGTATTAAACCATATAAATATAAATAGTGACGTATAAGCATTCATACGAGTATAATTATTGTATACAAGAGTGTTATTATACACACTCGAAGTCTTAGACGTTGTCAGGAAAATGTCGCACGCATAAATAACACGATGTTGTTATAGATTATAATAGGTGCTGTATCGTTATATATTGCAATAACCAATATTGCGAACGGTCTGATTTCTCGTATATTTGGACCGCGGCGACCATAACAACCGAGTGGAAGTGCATTTGAGAATGACACAACTGGGAATTGGAAGAAAAGTAATTTTGGATAACTAATGGATCCAAATAATGTCGTTAATTCATTGTTACGTTAGATATTATATTATATATATATATAGATCGTCGTCGTCGTCGTCCGGAGAAGGCGTGTCCGGTACATCCTCCCCCGAATGGCCAAAAGCCATTAAACTTTAACGCTTCAAAACCAACAGAAAAAATGCTCTTGCCTGCAGTTTTTCAAAGAAAATAATATGAGTGTATAGTACACACATATTGTATGGACTGAAATAATTTCGGGGGAAAAAAAAAAGAAAAATACGTAATATGTAATATTATTATAACATAAAAGTATATTATAAGTATAATAATATATCGGATGATACACCGGATCAGTCTCTGTCAATAATTTTCGATCTGCGTGTTAGTTACATATGATTATTTTACAAATTTGATTTTTGCAAACTTAAGAGACATATGTTTTTTTGTTTTCACGTTAATACTCGTATAAATTTTGCGACGATGAGCTTTATTTTTCTGAAAATTGCAACGGCCAAATTATTAAATAGCAACTATATGTTATTATAGTTATTCATTTTTTAAATTCAAATAAAATAAATATATTCTATTATGAATTAATTACGTGTGTATTGTGACGTTACAATAACAAAACCATAATATTCATGTGTTATTCATGAAATATCAATTAAATTAATGATTATAATATAAAATTTAATTGATCGAATCATTTCTAATAATATATTCAAATACGAAAACAATATCGATATGGAACGCGTATATACAACGTTCGCTGTAATCGTTTGAAACTAATTCATCGTATAGAACGTATTTTTAATTGATCTACCAATTGATACCAAATTAATATATTATTATTATTTTTTTTTTTTTTTTTTTTTTAATGATATGAAATTTTTCAAGTATTTTATTTGCATAGTATAGGTATATTTTTATTTTATATAAAATAATAATATGGTACATTATAATATATTTAATAATGTATTAATGTAATATGTTATTTGTTTATGCACAAGTAGATTATAACAATCAAATTTCAATAATATGATTAAAAAATTATTAACGGGGACACACCTGATAGGACACCCGGTATAGAGTCCAAGTATGCGTATTATTTAATATTATTTTATTATTATTATATTATGTTTCGTTGCAATCGTTGTAATGATAATGTCATTGGATACCTATAGCTATGTCGAAACGATTTTACCGTGTTCGTGTATTATATTTATATAACTTATAGTTATGAACGAAGTGAATATATAATGTATAACGTAATATTTGTAATTAAAAACGTTTTATTTAATTACGCGATGTTTATGCATCATTATATTTATATATATATATACCTACTCGTATACATTATGTATGAAGTTTAATTACTATACATGACTGTAATTATGAAATAAAATATTTTTATACTTATACAATAATTTACAAAAAAAAAATTGTGGAATTTTTTTTTTTTTTTTTCTTAAATAATATACTTTATACATGAGGAGATGTAACAAAATATAGTATAGTTAACTAGGTATATATTGTATTTCAGTACAAAAGTACACGTAGGTATTCAATATAGAATTAATATAAAATTTTGCCATTGAAGTTTTAACTTGCAGATCAGTGGCCCGATACCCGCAGCGTAGAAGGTCGTAACTCAATTTTTATCATTTTTGAGTTAATACATTTATGAGAATGAGCGCGATTTTCTCTATATCCCACGAAAAGAATAGTATTTAAATATTAACCAAAGAGGTTATAAAATGTAAATTATAAAATATACGAAAATTTAATTTCCCGCGAAAAGAGTTCTATGTTTAGTTAAGACATAGAAACATAAAAATTTCCCCCGAGAAAGGTAGCATCTCTTGAATATATTATTAAAACCTCTTTTAAACGCAATTTTTATTAATATACTGCTCTATGTGTTTACCATATGTGTTTATAAAACTATGTATATGTGTTTTTTGTTAAAATAAAATAACTTTTTTTGTTGTTTATATATTTTTATAACTTCAATTTTCTTATTTTAAATTTTAAAGTTTTTAACTTATAATTTTATAACAGCAACATCACAATATGAATAATAATATTATTAATATTATTACGAACACTGTAAGTATTATTGTTACACATATTAAACAATTTTATTACATATTTCAATTACGAAATTGATATATTACTCTACTAATAAATATTATTTTAATTTCATTTATTGGAATTTGTATTTAATTAGTAATTACCTATAACACATTATTAATTTTGAATATAAGCTAATAGTGACAATGAATCAGTTAGTTCTGAAAGTATATTTAATTATTATATGTATGGTGCTATAAGTAGTGATAAGAATATTGATTATGATAGTGACAAAGCAAATAACAATCCACTACAAAAGACAAAGAATTTTAGAAATAAATTCCGATCCTGACGATCCTGATGATCCTAGTACAAAAGAGGTAATATAATTTTTTTAATAATTAAATTTAAAATAGTAAAATATGTTTATACATTTATTTATTTTCTTAATAGAACATCCACCCAGAGAATGTTGTAGTTGCTAATCTTCTTTGTGTAAGTTACCATATTTAATTTTATTATTGTTATATTTATTAACTTTGTATAGCTTATTTTTATAATTTAAATTTGTTAAATTGATTACTATAACACAAAAAAAAAAAAAAGTTATAATATTACACTAGATGCATCACATACAATGATTTTAATATTTTCTAAAAATAAACCTATAAATATAATAATTTATTAAAGTCATATTATGGATTTAATTTTTAATATATTTTAATAATATACATTTGAGAAAACTAATATTTTTAATTTTTAATGTTTATTTCTGAAACAATTTTACAAATAGAACTTTTATTAAATAATATAAATATATATATATTTGTTCAATATAAATTTGTTAACAGACCAAAAAACGTAAAATAAGTTCTAAAGAGAAAACAAGAAAACGAACTAGAAATGAAAATAATTGGTTAGATGTTAAAGCAAAAAAACAACTTAACCTGGGTATTGAACATTTAAACAGAAAAGGCAAACTTATAAATGCCAAACAAATGGGTCCACCTTGTACATTACAATGTCGTATGAAGTGTTATGAAAAAGTAAATGATAAAGACCTATGTGAATTATTCCGACTATACTGGAATTTAGAAAATCATACTCGAAAATGGGATTTCATTGCTAGGCATGTTAGAGTTAGTGAAAGTAAATGAAATTTCAAATAAAGATTTCTTAGACTTTAAGCCTATAGTAAAGAATAAAGAATATAATTGGAAATTAGATATAAATGGACTACAAGTGAAATGGAGCAATATCAAAGAAATATCGGTAGCATTTGATTGCCCATTTAAACTGGGTATAAAATATAATTTAAATACACCCGATGAAGATATTTTAACTATAAATATTAAAAAAAGAAACAGCCTAGGTCAACATCAAAGACATATTAAACCAGTAAGAGCGTATGATCAAAAATTACCAATTGGAAAAAATAAATTTAACGATTTATTATCATTGTGCAACATGGGGCTCATACCGTCTAAGCACCATGATTTTTATAAATCACTTTTATCTAAATAACATTAGGTATAATAAGTTGTATTTGTTTTTATTTCGTAAATTTGTTATTGTAAAATAAAAAATAACTATAAGTACGTAGTAGTGTAGTACTATAGTAAATAGTATGTAAAATATAATTTAATATTTAATTTTAATTTTAATAAAATATATTAGTTTGTATTGTTGTAGGTATACTATTGTTTCAAAGTCCCTTCCAAAGGAAACAAAGTTAACAGGAGATGCGACAGTTTTTTAAATATATTTTCTGTTGAAAACAGTCTTAACTTGAGTTACGACTTTTTTCAAAAGGTTGTATCTCAATAAAGTAAGTGAAAACTAATGAAAATGTAAAAAAACTAATAAGAGTATTTAAATGTGTTCTTATGTAATGATAATAGCGAAAACAGATCGAGAAAAAATTAAAAAACCGAATTAGAATTGGGATTCAAACTTTAAAAGTATTATCCTACATAATGACAAAAATTGAGTTACGACCTTTTTCGCTGCGGGTATATTATTTTCGTTAATTTAATTTCGGTTTGTGGACCGAACATTTTTAACTAATAAGCATCTTTAGCCCTATAATAGGACTCTATACAGATTACCAAGTCAATCGACGTTTAACAAAATCTCAACATTTATATATTATTATTATATTGATTTATAAGTAAAGAATATAATATTACAGGGTGCCGTCTGATACTGTTAAATGATATCGACTTTCTTTAAAATTATCGTTCAAAGTAATACTCAAAAAGTATATAACAAGTCGAATTTCATATGTTACGAGTATATTGTTCTCATCGACATCATCGAAAATCGAAACAACATTTTACTGCATCATAATAATAAAAAAAAAAAAATATTATTATTATATAATAAAGTACAAGCTAAAAATATTTTTTTTTAATTTTATATAATACAATATAATATTTTTTCGTATTCTACTATTTCTAATATTTTGTTATATGTATAATGTATCATTCAAGTCGATTGTGTTCGAAATCTTTTTAATTTATGCCTATTTTATATGGACGTCGTTATAAAAATATAATATTATGTTTTCATATTATATTAAATTGACCGAAGAAAAAAAAGGGAAAAACATTTAGAAACGCCCTGACAATGTCCCCTGGCGTCCGTATAAACTCGAATTATCCCTTCGGGTAATCATTATCTTATATTATTATTGCGACTATAGAAAGAAAGATATACGATACAACCGACTGATGACCGGAGCGAAAGTTTTCCACAAGTATAATATAAAAAGCCAAAGGGTACACCAATAATAACAGAGAGACATCATCACGACACTCCCATATTTTCGTCCCCGTTTCATATTGTCATTATTAGTACAGGATGTACGCTTTTATTGTCGGATGAAAACCATGACGGAACACAATATTATTATATGTTTTTCATTTTTATAACATAATTTTCTGCACAACCGCGACTATGCACGTTGTTCATATAGGTACTTGTATATTTTGTAACCGTGGTTAATTTTAATAATATTACGGTTGGATTAACGTATATAATATAATGGCCTATTTGGTTGACGTTTTAACGTATTCATATTGAGGTATATGCAATTCGTGTTTACTATAATATTATTGGTATATGATGAAGATGATTTTTTAAACGTTTTATACCAATTAATTAATTAAATTATATTATATTAATTTTATTTTATATATAATATTATATTATAATTATATAAAGGCAAACTATATAAGTATAATTTATATTAATTTATTTAGACAACAAGTCTTCAATTTTTATTAATAATACGAACCTATACTAAAATTTATATTGTCCGGTATAAAACTATAATCCAAAATGACTGTTGTAATAATTGGAATAGTTAATGTATTAATATAAATTATAAATCGCGTTAAAAAATACTATTATCGTATCGATTTATGTCTATAAAATTATCTAATAATAATTATGTAATATATACGAGTAGGTATAATGTAATAAAATATAGACAAATATTGTAAAATTTAATTAATATATTGTTAATTTAAAGTATATTTGAGTATATGTATGTACATTGTGATTAAAATTTTGTGTTAAAAATACGGTGGAGATTTCTTAACTTTTTAATTTTATTTCCAATACTATGTAATAATAAATTTTTATCATTTTACTCGTATTATATAGTATAGTATATATGAATCGCTAACTTCAGAAAGGGGACAAGTACATTTTTATCAATTTTGATTTTATTATCATTTTTCATTAAGCACACGTAAATACATCGTTTACTGTAGATAGGAGTCAAATCCGATTATCAAAACAATAAAAATATACTGTTTGGAAATTCTTGTTTATTATAGAAAGGGAACATGTCCATATTTGGTTTTTGATCATTCCTGAAAAATTAGGAAAAGTGGACTTGTCCCCTTTCTGCAGTTAGCGATTCATATATGAATATATATTATTATGATATTGCTGATATAACGTAATACTGATATTTGACACACGGGAGCACTATGTAATTTTTTTGGTAATTTTCAATAATATATAATATTATTATTAATCATTTAGTTCCATAATTTTTAATTTAACCCTTTCAGGCCCAGAATTTTTTTTTTTTTTTTTTTAATTTTTTATATTTTTTTTTTATGTTTATATAGTTATAAATAACTTACTTATGAAGTTTTAGAGCAAAATAATTATTTTTGACCGAGTAGTATTCAATTTTAAGTCATCTACCTATACGAGTAGGTCAGGCTAGAAAGGAGTAAAAAAATAAATAGTTTTTCTACTTCTACAAGTAGATCGGGTAGTTATAGAGTAGAAAAATAACCGATGTTAATATTTCAAATAATCAAACTTATTTATTTCAAACAAAATAACAAAATTTAAGTCATGTCGAAACAACATAAAATTAAAATTAAATAACAAGAAAATGAAAAACGTAATATTATCACGTATGCCGGTGATTATATTTAATGTAAATAAATAATAATACACCGTTGTTGCCCAACTTACTCGTAGAAGTAGGGGATACGACTCATTTTATTTGGCGGTAAAATGAATGATAAAATAATGATAAGTTAATAATGATGGTTAGAATAAGAACTAAATAAACATGTTTACTCATAGAAAATAAAATCCCAGATTTTTAGTATCATCAATATAATATTTATCACGAAAAATGAAAACACAACGAAAAAACTATATCGTCAAAAATTTTATCATTCAATTTTTTGAAAAAAAGTGTAAATAATTCAAAAATGCTCTAGACTTATTAAAAATTAATATTTTATAATGAAATAATATATATTATTATATTAAGGATTTATTTTACATATCGCTAAAGAAAATACAGTGAAAATTGTATTAAATACAATAATTTAAAAGTTGCCTACTCGTATGAGTAGTACAGGACCGAAAGGGTTAAATATAAATTAATAATAATTAATAAATAAGAAAAATTATTTCGATAATAATTTATTTTTAATTTAGGTCTATTATTCACAGAAATTATTTTCATTTATTAGACAAAATATCGATTTATATTAAAAATGCTAGAATTTGTAATTATAGTATCAATGAAGAAATTTACATACTTATTAAATATTTAATTATCATCATTCATCACAATGTATAATACTTACGAGGTATTAGGTAAACTGACAAATATATCACATGTTACCAGAATAATTGTAGAGATACCTACTATTAATTATTTAACGATTCATATTTGAAAATAATATTATAATTCTTGTTACAATACGTATAAGTAGCTTAGTGGAAGAAAAAAATTTGAACTCGAAATTAATGATTAAAATATAAAAAGCATCACAAATCAAATATTTTTTAAATTTTTATCAATGTTGCCGATAAATATAAGTAATACAATTCTATTTCACGATGTATATACCTACCTAAATATATATAAAACTTAAATGAGTGGAGGATTGAAGTATAATTATAGTGTAAATAACTTTGGAATTTAAAAATTTTCATAATAATATAAAATACTTAAATATTATATAAATATTATTTTATATCTCTCTTTGAAAAAAAAGTTTTAATGTACGTATACAATTAATAGATTTGATACAAAATATGAACTTAAAGTTTTATTTTTAAAAATAACATATTTATTTCATCCTTAAATACTTCAATGATAACAACTAATATTGACAACCATTATAAATTAATAAATTAATTTTTTATTGTACTTTATGCCTATTTTCTATGATTTATTTATTATTATTTATTACTTAAAATGTTGGCATGATAATGTATATAAACCTCATCACTACTACTGTCCTTTAAAATTAATTTTTTAATGTCAATTTTAGGATAATTTTTCTTCTTTAATTTTATGTAAGTATCTAATTAATGATAAAAAGTAAGGGAAAGGATACTCCTGCCGCCGGGATTATAGGTGTGCAAATTAGTTTTTTAATTTTAATTAGAAATTGAATGCAATGATAAACCATTGCATTCGAAAAAAACGATTCTGAGCAAAGTTCAGTCAGATAATGTAGGTATAGATTAAAATTTTGACATTTTTTATTTAAAAATTTTAGATTCTGAGTGAAGCGAAGAATGTATTGGTTTTACAATGATGTGTGTCTTTTTGTTTTTGTTTTTAAGTATGAAGACACTTTTACTACCCGAAATAATGCTCCGATTTTCACGAACAGGATATGCTTCCGGTTGGAAAGTGGATACAGTTGGTACTTTAATAGGACATTTTTCAAATTTCTCAAAAAATTATCTTATGCGATAAGAAAAACGACTAAAACATGATGAAAAACGTAATTTTTCACTAAAACTGAAATTTCAACAATTTTGATTTCAATATTTCACGATAACACAGGCAATTTTTATGTTAGAGACTATGAAATATTATTGGTTACTATATATACCTATGTGATAAAATTTTTGTACCATTACGTTAATTTTTCTAGAAAATATAGAACTTTGAATATTTTATAAAATTCTCGTTTTTATTTATATAACGTTTGATAAAATTTAAAATTTTAGGTTTTAAGGTCTGAAAATTTTAATGTAATATATTCACACATTACGTAACATGGTATCCAAATATTAGAAAAATCCCAAGTTTCATTTTTTTTTAATAGCTTTTTAAACTTGATATTCTTAGTTTAATCGAAAATCTTAGTATTTAATACCTATCTTAGTATCTTAATATCAAGTATTGTTCTTATTATTTCTCATTACATTTTTCAATAAAAATTAATGGAAAAGGTAAAATTTTGAAAAATATTTGAAAATTTTATTGAAGCATATTGATATAGGTACGTATACTCTGTTCCAAAAGAGAAGACACGAAGCGGTGACCAGTTTTCGTTCGGCGGCGCGCATTCCCCACCTACTCCGATAAATGCACGTATGCTCACCAGCGACCTCTGACACCCAGCTGCATCGTTAAAAACCATTATACGGCGCGCTTGGATTGTTGACATCTATGACACTTGGCGAATATACGTATAACCTGTCACCTGATAACCGTGCAAGTGTACATGGCTATTGTGTGCCGCATTTTAATTACGGTGTATACATCGTCGGCAATGATCGGAAATGATCGGCCGTCATTCGCTATGCGCAGAACCCGTGTCTTCTCTTTTGGAACAGAGTATAGTAACGTATTTCCAAAATATTAGAAAAATTTCTAACTGTTTTTTTTTTTTGGATATTTTAGGTATATTTTTGAAGATTATTATTATTATTTTTTTTTTCAATAATATACAATAATATAATATATATATATATATATATATAAATATATTATACAATTTATTAATATTTTATTGAATCACAAATACATTTCACTTAACTCAGTTACAATTAGTTGTGAATTACCACATTTACGATTTTTTTTTTTTCATAGCTATTTCTAGTATAGAAAAGCAATGGAATGGATACTGGTGTAAATAGTATAGTGTATAATTTTGATTAACATTTGAATGCAATGATAAATCATTACATTCGAAGTACTATTCTGAGAGAAGTCAAATTTTGATATATAGGCGATACATTTAGGGTTTTACGAGTATAATAAAATTATTTATATTGAACATACTATATACATTATCTGATGAATTTCGCTCAAAATCGGTTTTTGAATATAATGATTTATCATTGCATTCAAATGTTAATCAAATTTCTACATTATCCTCTTTACACTTATATACCTTTCATACCAATATGACTTTCCTTGCTCTTTTCTATTAATTTTTTTTGTAGAAGTATTAAGAAATAATAAGAATATTTTATTCTAAGATTTTCGTTTAAAATAAAACTATAAACTTTAAATAGCTATAAAAAAATAATTCAGACTTGGGTTTTTATAATAATTTGATTTCATGTTAAGTAATATGTGAGTATACTTCAGTACAATTTTCAGTAAAATTTTATATTTATTTATTTAATATTTATTAAGACTATATTATAATAATTAATAATATTCCCATAGATCACGATAGGTAATTTAAAAATGTTACCATTTTCTATTTTTATAAATTAAAAAAAAATGACAACAATGAAAAAACTATTATGGTCCGCGACATGGAAAATTGACGGTAACTGCTGTCGTACCCCGGACCCCACCCTGACGGTAGATACGGTCGTACTTTACGTGTTGCAGACTATAAATTATTATAGTTATCAGAGAATGTCATTCACAATTTCGAGTCGGCTACGACAATATCTGTTTGGACTTCTAACGGAGTGGGGGTTATATTGAATTTTAGTTGTACAATTACATCACCAGGGAAAGAATAAATTATAAATGAATAATATTAAAAAAATTTTACACAGTAAATATTGTTTTACGCTGGACAAATTTAATCAGGCTGTATACATGATAAAATGACCAAATTTTTATAATCCATAGATGAGAACTTTATTTATATCGTAGTGTTTTTATTTTTTTAATAGCTTGCCTCAATAATCCGTAATATGTACCTAAATAAAAAACAAAGAAATTATCCTAACTAAATATATAAATAATTTCATATGTATGATTAATATCAAAAATTTAAAAACACTACGACATAAATAAAGTTTTCTTCTATTTATTATGAAAATTTGGTAATTTTATCATGTATACAGCCTGAAGTCCTGCGCAAAACAATTTTTATGGTTTAATTACGAATGGTGTGGCGTCCTCTTAATGCCCAAAATTATTAATTTTATCAAACATTATACACATAAAAATGAGAATTTTACGAAATATGTAACGGTTCCAAAATTTTATCACATATTCATAGTACCTATGTGAAGACCTAATAAATTTTTCAAGTCTATGTTCAAATTTTTCTGAGTTATCATGAAAAATGAAATATCAAAATTGAATTCGTCGTTTTTAAGTCGTTCATCATATCGCATAGGTTCAATTTTGACATATTCAAAAAATGATCTAAATAAAGTACCAACTACATCCACTATTCAACCGGAAACATATGGTATTCGTGAAAATCGGTGCATTATTTCCGGTAGAAAAAGTGTTAAGAATCTAAAATAATTAATATTAATATCGTATAACGATAATGTTGTTATTAAATAATATTAAATACCTATTAAAGTTCGTTATTAGTAATTGGTATTGTTGACCATAGTAATAAAATACATTAATTTGTGTTTATACGAGCATATTATGATATCGAGATGATTGAAAAGATATAATATTTATACATAGTACATACTTTCAATTAAAACAATTTTAATTGACTATACTATTTACTTAAATATATCTAATTACAAACGCCTACCATATTTGATGCTATTATTTCGCCATTAATATATTTTATTTGATTCGCAAAACGTATAGATTATTTATTTTCTCTATATTAAACTTAATTTTTAGTTATGAGCAAATCATTCCTTAGGATGTATTGGTTTTACAATGATTTGTGTCATTCATAATTATTTTAATGTCTGAAGACACTTTTCTACCAGAAATAATGCTCAGATTTTCACGAATATTTCCTATTGGAAAATGGATGTAGTTGGTACTTTATTTAGATCATTTTTTGAATTTCTCAAAATTGACTATATGCGATTGGATAAATGACCAAAAAATGACGAAAAACGGCATTTTTCACGAAAAATTAAATTTTGATGAATTTTATTTCAATATTTCACGATAAATTAGGTAATTTGGAAGTTAGACGTTAGAGAATTGAAATTTTTTTTAGGTTTTCACATAGGTACTATGAATATGTGATAAAACTTTGGAATCCTTACATATATTGTAAATTTCTCGATTTTATGTGTATAATAATTGATAAAATTGGCAATTTTAAGGACTGAAAATTTTACTGAAGTACCTACACTCACATATTACTTAACATAATAACAAATAATTAATATATAAAACTCAATTCTCAATTTTTATTTATAGCTGTTAGAAGTTGATATTTTTAGTTTGATAGAAAATCTTAGAATCCATAGGTACAGTATTGTTCTTATTATTTCTCAATACTTTCACAATAAAAATTAATAGAAAATCTAAAAATTTATAAAAATTGTTGATAATTTTATTTTATCATACTTATTTGTATATTAACGTATTTTATAAATATTAGGAAAATCTCAATTCTCAATTTATTTTATAGGTGTTTTAATTTAAAATTTCAGTAAAATCGATATTTAAAGTATTTATATGGATTCTTCTTATTTTATATTTTACAATAACGTTAAATGAAATTGACAATTTTTTTAAAAAATCTCCGATCTCAATTTTTTTTTATAGTTGTTTTAAGATGAAATTTCAGTAAAATCGATATTTATGGTATATATTTGTAGATTCATATTATTATTTTTCAATATTTTACAATAATGTATATAAAATTGACAAAAAAAAGAAAGATGTATCATAATCGATATAACTTATTTTGTAGTTGTAATAATTTTTTTTTGTAATTGATCATCCCCCCCCCAAAAAAAAAAAAAAAAATCCTGGATACGCCAGTTGTATATTTATATTTTATTATAGTTTAAATTCATAAATTTTATATACATGCTTTACTACATTATAAATTAAATAATAATTTAAATATAAAAAATTTAAGTAAAAAAAAATGATTTTCCGTGTTCATTATTTTATAAATTATTTTGAGTTATTTATAAGAGTTTATAAACATACAATTAGTTAAAAAATCATACGGTAAAATGCATCTTATACATTACGAGTAATTTTTTAAATATAAATTAAGTAGTTCAATATTATTCTCACAGATATATATTTTTTATTTTTTCAATTTTCCTTTAATTTGTAAATAAATGAACATGGTTTAAATCATATTATAAGATATGCACCTATGCACCTATAATTTTATATTTGTTCTGTAATATTATTTTACAATTTGATACTACTTCAATAAATATTAAAATTATGAAAATAATTTATTTGCATTAAAATTTATAATAAAATTGTAATTTTATTAAAGACTTTATAACATTTATAATTTTATACGCACGCTAAAAATTTAAGATAGCGCAGTTCGAGGACTAAAGGTAAAATTTAGGACAGCATGTTCAGTAATAATGATTTTACGTAATTAGTGAACTATATTATTATGACTTATATATATGTAAAGAATAGAGAAGTCATATTTTCGCGACCCCCCCCCGGAATGATTTATAATGTTATCCAAACTCCAAACTAATACTAATAATAAATTAATTTGTATCTAATATATTGAATATTTTATAGGATATAAATTTAATCTTATTTTGGGTGATTCTTTAATATTTGTTATAAATTTGTCAGTGTCAATGCAAAGAAATTCGCGAAATTAATTATTAATCGTTCTGTATTTAATAGTAGGTAGATACAATTTTATTGTCAATCGGTATTTGAATTATAATTTATATACAAATTTCTTATTGGGACAATTACCACGTCAGGTATTTTCTGTCTTAATGAGAAAAAAAGTATGTCCTATATAAGTTATGAAATAGTCCATTATAGAATATCAGAGAGTTTATCTCGTAATATTATGCGTATTATCATCATCACCGTATTATTCCTAATACGGTGTTATAATATTATATTTAGAACATAGTGTTTTTTAATATAATTAAATCGAGTCACACCCACCAGGATTGCTGGTGATCGCGAAAGATTTTTATTTTTAATTTTTACTTTACTCGGCGACTAAGTAACATGACAACGTTGAACGTACAAATAACACGAATCCAGTTGGCTGGAGTCTAACACTACGCAGTTTAGTTTGTATTCTTGACGGTGATTGTTTACTGTTTATATACATCCGGATGCTAATTTTGTTTTTCAATATTACAATTTTTAATTAATTAAATGTTCAATTGGCACAAGTACTTATAAAATATAAATTAATTATATTTTTTTATTAATTTATTTACAAAACTTTAATTCCAAAGTTTCTTCTCTAGGTGAGGAAATTATTTATATTATTAACCATTTCAATCATTTAGATATTACTCGTATATTAGGTATTTATTTTTCAATAATACATAATACATAATATTATTTAAATAATGAAACATTATATTAAACAAAAAAAGAAATATTAAAATGCTCAAATTATTATTCAACTTTTTTAAACTTTGGTTTAGGCATTATAAAACGTAAATTTTATTTTTCTTAGTAAATTATTGTAATACTTTATATTCGATTTTCGTTGTAATCTGTGAATATTTTCATAATAAATTTTATATTAATACTAATATATGTAAAATTTGAGCTCTTTATTTTATTATTATCATTTACGTTACCAGATATGTCGCAATGAACCATGACCGTATCTAGCATTAATTTTCAGGGGGGGTTTTCATGAAAGCATTAATTGTAGTATTTAATTACACTTATATTGAAATATGATGTATTTAATATTTACGTATATTTTACTAGTATATATTTTTATATAGGTATACGGTATACCTATTTATATTTATATTATATAATTATTATAAATAATATTATAATATACACCATAGGTCATATCATAATATGATGTGATTTATTAAATTAAATAAACTTTTTCTTATTAAAATCATAATTTATTATTAGAAACATAGTATTTTATAATTTTTATTTATTAATTTTATTTTTTATAATTATATAATTTTGATAAAAAAATATTTAATTAATATTTAATTATTTTTTTTAATATTTTAAATGAATTTACTTAATTTTATAATAATAATTTTCTGGATAATTTTGAAAATCTAGTTAATACCTATTCTAATATTTGTTATTAATATTATACTCGTATCTCTACTTCTCAAATAATATAAAATACCTATATCGATAAAAGTATAACGGAATTAAAATTTTATTTCGTTTCAATTTGCAGTATAATATGACACGCAGATGGCATATTTAGTTATCTGCAGGTAGTAGGTACCTATAGTACCTATTATGATTGTAATAATGGCATTTTTCTTATTTATTACCAAATAAAACCAATAAACTTTAAAATTGTAGATAATTTTAACGTTAAATATTAGTTTTATGGTATAAAATTTTAAATATTTTACTTATACTCGTATACCTAGTATGATAAGTAAAAACCTTATTATTTTTTCTAAAATATCTTAAATGATGAAAATTTTTCGGGGAGGGTTTGAACTCGGAAACCCCCCCCCCCCCCCCCGTGAATACGGCCATGCAATGAACTCTTCCAGTCTTCCATGTAGGAATTAAATTAAATTCAAACAACTTAAGCTTAACTTTCTAAACCAGTTTTTTAACATATAGATATATTAATAATGCTATACTAATTATGTATTCATTGGTTGGCATTCCATTGCTACTTTATAAATTTACAATTTTCTCATCTTATTTTTATTCAGGAGGTATGCATATTAAATAATAATCATTTCATCATTTTAACGAAATAATATAAATATTTTATTTGATCCTAAAAATCAATTAAAATTTTATATGCACCACATAATAAATTGATCGACTTTTGAACATTACAAAATATTATAAATATAACTCTGACATTAACGACAATATTATTATTTTACTAGTATATCCTTTATCGGATATATTTAATGAATATAACAGATATTAGGAACATGACCAATTGTAAAATATGTAAATTGTAAATATTCACTCAATATATGAGCAATGGCGGTTTTCCCGGGGAAGCAAGGGAGGCGGTGTCTCTCTTGAAAAATGGGAAAAAATAAAAATTTAAAAAATGTTTACTATATGTAAATATCTATGTAAAAATATGAATATTTTTAAAACGTTCAGTATCTACACAGCACATAGTCGTTGCAAACACGCAGTTCCGAACTAGCGGCTCGCGCTTTCGAATCATGTGGGATGTGGCAGGCATAATAATATGTTATTAATTTATTATGTATATTTGATAAGTAGTGGAGGCAACGATTTCAGTCGTCACCCGTAGCAACCTGTGTACATGAAATTAAACTCGCACAAACGACACATTTTATTGCCTCAGGCCAGGTCCGATAAAACTCATTAAAAATTGAATAGGTATATCGAAATAGATTACATAACACGGTGATTGCCGTATTCATGCATTACTGCATTATAATATTATGAATTTGTCATCTGTCAATGTGTTAGTTTACCTGTATTACACACTGTTAGTTGTCATCAAATATTCACATTTTGGTGCCTCCTCAAAAACTTATTACCAAAACCGCAACTGTATATGTGTATAATAATATTATAATTTTACCTACGGTTTTTTCATTTTTATACGAAATATTTCTTTGAGAGAGATATTAATATACTATAATCTACACAATAACTACCATAATAAGACATGTTTTAAAATTATTCAATATGTTCAATATGTGTATTTGTGTTCAACCGTTTATCAAATTTGAGATTTATTGGTTTTTTAAGAGATATGAATAGAATTCTCTTTTCTCTCCTACTTCCAATGATTAACTGTCTGCTCATTGTTTATAGTTATATACTAGGATAATCGTTAAAGTTTTTTTTTACCATTTGTGTACATAAGACAGACCATAATATTATATTAGTCGATTTATTATTTTATATAAATATGTACCTATATTCTTCTTTTATAAGCTAATTATTAGTTGTTTGTTTATTTGATATTTGTTAAAACATTCATTTATCATTCATTCTTATTGTTTATGCAATATATTAAATCTTTACATAAATGTTAATATGGGAGATACCTTAAGCTTTATGCAAAACATACAATTAATATCAATAACATATACGATATACGTAATATTGAAGTGATAAATAGTTTTTACATTAAATATAATATAAAACCTAAATAATTTTATCATTTTAATTTATTGAAAAATAAAAATGTAGAAAGAGATAAAAATAAAGTAATTTAATTAGAGACATTAATCAAAAAATATTTTATATTATAGTATTTTACTTTGATATAGGTACTATAATAAACGAGGCATATTAATTTTTATCGAAATCATATACTTTGGTTAGTTGGTTGACAGGAAGGCCATATATAAAAATAAATAATATTTTGTAAGATAAATTTTGTATTTTTATGTTTAAAATTTAAACAATATTATGAGAAACTTATGTCCCCTTATTTTTTTTTTTTTTTTAGCTATTTACGCCTATGAATTTCATTTTCATGTACCTACTTATCTCTGAAATATAATAGTATTAGCACGTCTCATCTCAATTTTAGATTCAAATTTAATACAATATTATCGTTATGGGCTAATGCAAATGGAACGTGTTGTTTAATAAGTTCATTATGATTTCTATAGGTACACCATCTATTTTATTGTATATATGTTTTGATACATAATTAAAATTGATACCTATGTTTTGGACTAAATCCTTATAGAAAAATAAATAAATATAATGGATTAAAGGAATATTGTATTAACAATACATTTTATTACATTCCTTTGATATTTAAAAAAAATATTATAATCAATACGTGTGACTTTTAAACAAAAAATTAATTCTTCGTAAAATTGTAAAAAAAAAAAAATGTAAATAAAATCTATTGAATTTTCCGAGATATAATAATTAGGTATTAAATTGTATACAATAGTTTTTGTTAAAATATTCCAGCTGTGAGATAATACTAATAAAAAAGAAACGATTGTTTAAGATATACATATAGGATATTGGTAGGTAATAAGTATAATTTATAATAAACTCTATTTATACAATGAAACAAGTAAGTATTTAATTAATTAAACAGGTTTTCGTAAAATCGAAATAAGGTGTAGACTGAAAACGTAAAAGTTGTTTTCGTGAAAGGAATTCGTTTGAAAAAAACTACCTACTACATTATAATTAATACGAGTATTATACCTATTTATATTGTTATTATGGAGATATATATGATGGAGACAAAATATTTCATTTTAATTTCCATTAAATACACCATTATTAAAATTAAGATGTACAATTATTTACGTAGTATTATTTATTTACCAAGAAAATTGTGTAAATTTGGTAAGCTTTATCAATCATCTAAATTTCGTATACTTTTTATCTATAAGTGACATTTTTTTAATTGACTATAAAGAAACATTGTTTTAAATATTAAACATAATATTTTGAAATAATCGAAAAATATTGCTAGCTATTTATTATAATAAATTGTTGTCTAATTATACTAATAAAACATTTTTCTTATCATGATAATAAAATAGGTAATTATAACAACTAATGACATTAATACCTTTAGTTAATTAATTTTTTTTAAAAATCAGTATCTTGATGTATTGGGTACCAAATTAATATATTGATCTATCAAAATTATCATCAGTTATACTCTATAACAGTGGTCTTCAACCTTTTTGATTGGCGACCCACTTTTTTAATATAAATTTTACGGGACCCATGTCAATTATGAAATCACATTTCATATTACATTAGGTATATAAATTTTATATATTATAATATAATATAAAATATTTTTCTTCATATTTTTGACCTAAACTTATTTTTAACATAACCCATCGGTAGAAGATCACTACTCTATAAATTAACTATCTTTAATTTTATTTTACATAACAAAAAAATAAAAAATAATTTATTTTTATTTTTTACGATATAAAATATTAAAGCAATATTATAGATTTATAAAATTAAAATAATAAACTAAAAATTAAAAAAAAAAATTGCATCAAAAATCTAAATTTTTCACGGGGATATTACAATGGTCAATGAGTAAATAGATTTGAAACATTCCCTATACATAAAATTTTGTTGTTATAGATTATAAAAATAGTTATTTTTTTTTTTTTATAATTTTTAATAGTAGGTACTACACTTGTTATTAAACGAAGTTAATTAAATAAATGATACAAAATAAACATTTTTGTCAGTTAACAGCTAATTTTATCTATTATAGATCACTAGATCAGTAATAGTTTATATACATTACCTCAGTGAATGTAATTTAAATTCAACATTAATAATATAATATTACGTATAACAAATATTAACTTTTTTTTATAAAGACATTAATATTTTTGTGTGGGATTTGAATACGCACATCTTTCTAGGCATGCCATCGTGTATTCGTGTATATAGTATTTACTTAATATGCATGTAAACGCCTTACTTACTTATATTATATTACTCTTGTTAATATACTTGCAAATGTTGTTATGAATGTTTATGCAAGTTGTTTTTGAAGTATATTTATTAATATTTCAATATCATAATTTATAAATTTCACAACAATATTATAAAAGTTTTTTGAAATTCTTTTTTGAAATTAAACTTTTTTAAGTTCTATGATATTAATAGGTTATTTTTTAAATATCTCAATAATAATTTTAATTGGTAAATAAACTTCTAAAAATAATAGAAAAGCTTTTATGTTCGAGGAAATTACATAGTTTTGGCCAATTGACCACATATGTGCATACACGCACACTGTATGTAGTATATACCCATACATATAAATATATAATTATTATACTTAATAAAAATTATAATTTAGATTTTTGTAATAATTTACTTTTAAAGTGAAAGAAATATAACAATTTTTAACTACTAATAATCCTAATGAAGTAGAAATTTTTGTCAGATTATATAATAAAAATAGAAGCTAATGAATCTGTATAGTTTCTTATTCGAATCATACTTTCGTTACATATATTTTATATTATATTACGTGTTGACCTAACCTAACCTAACCTAATAATTTATATAAAATTTACAATATTAATAAGAATCCTATATAAGATTTCAGATAGTTCTAACATTCGATGTTATAATATTTAATAAAAGTGAAGAAGTATTTAAATATTGAACACTATCTACGTAGTATATATAAATATGACGATAACCGATACAAAAATAAAATTACGTCGTGAATTGGGCCTCTTCAGTGCTGTATGTCTTATCATAAGCGTCATGTTGGGTGAGTATCTATAATAAATATTATATTATAATAATCGTTTTATATAAAAAAAATTATGAACAAATATTATTCTTAATATTGATGTGTTTTTCGTTAATATAATATAGGATCGGGAATATTTATATCTCCTGCAAATGCATTAAAAAATACAGGGTCAGTAGGGATGTGTCTGGTAATTTGGTTTTCTTGCGGATTATTATCACTTCTAGGTAATTACTTAAATACGAGTACCTAGTTGAAAATTATTGCCAATACTTATTAATTAAGAAATTAATAATTATTATTCCTTGTTTATAAATAAAACATTATTAAAAATATATATAAAACATTAATTGTGTATAAAATTATTTTACTATACATTTTGTTAGGAGCATTGTCGTATGCTGAATTGGGCACAGTGGTCACTAAATCTGGCGGAGAGTTCAGTTTCTACCAGTCAGCATTCGCCGACACACATAAATTTTGGGGACCTCTGCCCAGTTTCATATACTCTTGGGTGTGCATTATGTATACGCGTCCTGCAGAAGTGGCTATTATTATATTGACATTCACCGAATATTTCGTCCGACCATTCAGTTTGTGGATGTCGTTAACGCTTGATACTGAAAACAAACTGAAAAAAATCGTCAGCATAATCGCACTTTGTAAAACTATAATTTTAGACCTTATATTATGAATTAAAATGATTTACTATATTATAATTTTAATATGTCTATCTTAAATATTATATATATAAATTTTTCTTTTTAGGCGTTATAACAACTATTAATTATACCAGTGTCAAATGTTACATAAAAATCCAAAACGTGTTTACCATATGTAAAGTATCCGCCTGCATAATTGTTATCAGCGGTGGAATGTATCAACTTTATTTAGGTTTCAAATAAAATAAATAGAACCAAATTGATGTTTAAATAATGGATAAAATTCTAAAACATAATTTGTTTATTATAGGAAAAACTGAAAATATAAAGACTGGTTTTGAAGGTACGACATTATCAATAGATACACTCCCAGTGGCTTTTTACAGCGGACTATGGGCATACGACGGATGGTAAATCAATAAATTATTATTATTATTTTTTTTTAAGTTTTTACACTATTATGAAATTACTTGTTGATAATAATATAAATTTTTGTAAATATTATAGGACCGCTTCGATTCTGGTTTCTGAAGAAATAAAAAATTCACAAAGGTTTGTTTATACATATTATTAAAGTTTAAAGAAGCAAGGAACGCATATTGGTTTTACAATAATATGTATTTTTTTTTTTTTTAGTTTGTAAAAAAAACCATTATTTTGGATTAAAATTAATGATCTAAATATCACTAATGTTTTCGGTAAAAAAATTTTTCTAATTGATATTTTATTATCTATAGAGAACTATGATAAAAACGAGTAAATCACTACTACGAAATAGTTGTGAACAGTGAAATTTGAAGAAACTATAATCTCAACTAATTTATTTTACTCATTTTATATGATAAATAAAAACATATCAATTATAGAAAATAAAAAATGTATTTAGTATTAAAAAAAATATTTTATATAACATATAAGTGTGTGAAAAATGTCTTACATTAAATTTAAATGCCTATAGACAAGCCCGGATTAAGAACTCCAAAGGCCTGAGGGATAAAATTCCATTATGGTCCCTGGCCCCTGATCATTACTTTCATATTATAATTATGGACACATTTTTTAATAATTTATAAATTTGAAATTTGAGTAAGATCAATAATTAAAGTATTTATATGGATTATTCTTATTATATTTCAATATTTTACAATAATGTTAAATTAAATTGACAAATAATTTTTTAAAAATTTGAAATTTTATTGAAATTCAAATATATTTTACTTAACTTAGTGACAATTAAGTGTGAATTATTACATTTACGATTATTTTTATAGCTGTTTAAAGTATATAAAGTAAGGGAAAATATACTAGTGTAAAGAGAATATGTTGAATTTTGATTAAAATTGAATGCAAACATAAGTCATTAGTTCATTACATTCGAAAAACAGTCAGATTGTTATCTGTACTGTCAACTTTGGGGATGTAGGTGACTCATTTAAAGGTTTTATAATAAATATTTATTATCAGTGCTTATATGTAAGATGTAACTAAACTTCGTCCGGAAAGTTAGAATCGATTTTCATATGTAATAATTTGTAATAGGTACCTTCAAATCTTACAACTCTATCCTTCCATAACCATTATACTTTCCAACAGTAATATTCTGACGTAGGCAGAGCCGGATTAAAAGGGGGCAGTGTGGGCATCTGATGTGGGCACAAGATTTTAAAGGCGCAAATTTTTTTAAGATTGTCTTATTTAGAGATTGAAATTATGATTACAAATAATAAAAAAACGCATGCAATAAAATTTTTAAAAAAACTAAATAATATTTTAATTAAAAAACAAAATCATGTACTTGTGTAATTTATATAATAATTTTAATTCATTCAACTTTAATTATTTTAATCGTGTTTACAAAATATTTATTTTTATAAATTTATTTACATTTACTCGTATATTGTACCTAACATTAATATTGTTTATTACTTTATAAAATTGTATTAAGGGGCCTCTCTACTCCAAATTTGTTTGTTAAAGACTACTTAAACGTTTGACAATATTACTTGTAGTAGCTGTGATCAGATTTTAATTCTGAAAGAAGATTAGACTTGAGAAATAAGTGTTCTAGAGATCGTACGTCGTGCTTTTGTCAATTTTCATTTTCTACTCACATAAAAAAATGATTAAATATTGTAAAAAAATACGTTTTTAAAAATACAACTAATAAATTATAAATTTAATTATGTAAAAAGAACTTCTTACGATCTCTTGTAAATTTGTAGCTGAATCTAAATATTTTTTCAATATTGAAATCCGAAAATTTTAACTATATGTTTTTTTATCAAGAAAAACTGCTAAATTGTTCAGTTTTTTTTATATATATTTCTCCTTGTATTTTCAATGACATGTGCATGCGCGTACTACCTTCTTATTTTATATATACTACGCCATGCGGGACTGTACTATACACACACTAATATTCATTTACGATCACCACAATGACAACACTAATGTGTGTATTTTATGAAAATTGCCTATATTGAACTCCTTAATAAATGACAGTAGAGAGGCCCCTTAAAAAGATTGATAACATTGAAACCATTATTTATCTTATGACTAATAATCTGTGGTACCTAATTAAAATACTAACTAAATGAGGTATAGATAAAATCGTAAGTTGAACAATTTTTAGGGAGGAAGAAATACTAATCTTTTTATCTTCTATTAGAGAATAATATTAATAAATACCAAAATCTAGAAACACAATTTCATATTTATAAAAATAAGTTCTGAATTTAGGGTGGTTTATACATACGTATCAATGCCCCGGGGCGCAAAATTTCTTAATCCGGCTCTGGACGTAGGAGTTTTTTCTTTTGATTATTTTTCTTTTACAGTACTAAGTATTTTTTAAATATTGTATGACATATTGTATTTCAGAAATATATTGCTAAGTGTTCTTCTAGCAGTACCATTCGTTACTATGATTTATGTTTTGATGAACATATCATATTTAACAGTTCTATCGGTTCCGGAAATGATTTCTTCCTCTGCTGTAGCAGTTGTAAGTTTTACGAATTTTATAAAAATATAAAATATAAAATTTTAAATTATTTTTATAAGTTCGTATTTAAAAAATACAAAGTTTCAAATATTTTTAGGAATTCGGCACTCGAGCACTGGGTTATTTCAGTTTCATCATTCCATTGGGAGTAGCCACAGCGACATTTGGCTGTGCACTCAGTATACAATTTGGTATAACGAGGTTTGTTACAGTTTTAATTTAAAATATTATCATAATCTAATTATGACGTTCGTATTCTTTTTTTTTTTTTTTATCAGGACATGTTATGCAGCAAGCAGAGAAGGACAAATGTTAGAAGTTTTTTCTTATGTGAGTGTAAAAAAATTGACACCTGCCCCCGCTGTGGTTTTACAGGTAGAATAATCGACAATAATCAAAAAATATAATTACCATACTTTTGTTTTTATATTGTATGAAGATGATGATATGATAATAATTTTTGTTTTATTTACAGGGTTTACTTTCTTTGATGTGTTTATTGTTCGGTAACATCATAACGTTAATAGAGTTTAGTAGCTTCTTAGGCTGGATGTTTTACGGTACCTCCATGGTGGCATTACTGGTGATGCGTTATACCAAACGTGATGTTAAACGTGCATTCAAAGTAAATATATATTATTATATTAATCTGATAAACGTATTAAATATAAAAATTGTAATAATATGTGGTTATAATATACCAAATATATTTCTCCGCGTTATATAGGTACTTTACATATAGGTATACGGTATATTAAAATATAAATTATCTAAAAAAATATTATTGTTTGATTAAATCAAATCATATTATAACGTATAAATATAATAAATATACAAAAAACAAATGTTAACTATTTATTTTACACAGGTACCGATTATTATTCCGATGCTTGTGCTCACGATGTCCATCATTTTATTCATGACGCCTTTACTCAATGAACCCAAACCTCAATATCTCATTGGTCTTTTGTTCGTTTTTTCGGCTTTTTTAATATACATTCCGTTTGTATACCAAAAGAAAAGATATTCCATAGCCGGTACGTTAATAATATAACTTACGTACATTTATAATATATTTAGAATACCTATACCTACCATGATTATGGGTTAGGTTAGGCTAGATACAGTGCTGGCCCTATGCATTTTGGGGCCCAGTGCAGATTTTTGATATACTTTTACAAGTTTTATAGTCATATCTCATATAATAGAAAGCCAATTTTTTTATATTTAAAATGTCTAAAGTTTAATTTTACAAAGTCCGGAATAATGGTTTTTATAGGTATTAACATTATAATTAATAATAATGTAAGATTAATTTGGTTTTTCATGAAATTTTATTACCTATGGCCATAATGGATGGTATTGAATCACGTATAAAATATATGTATTTATATTTTAGTAATAATGCCTTTTTTCGTGATATTATTTGCTGGTATATTTTGCATGGACCCGCTATTTCGGGGCCCGGTGCGGTCGCACCGCTCGTCCCCCCCCCCTTAGGGCCAGCACTGGCTAGATAATAGGTATAGTAAGTATACGGGTTACATCAATTTTGTCTCCACCGGCGTTAAGTCGGTTAAACAGTAATCGTTTATTTTGCATGTTTTTAATTATTTTTAATCTTTTATAGTCGATTTTACCAAATGGATTCAAAAATTAATGACTGTGGTGCCGCCTGAAAAATCCAATTCAGAAGAGGAATTGGGAGAAAAATACATTGATACAGCGAATGCAACTAATGTTGCCGAGATCGTGGTGCCAGTTGACAGTGTAATAATTGCCACCGTGTAATACATATTATTATTATTATTATTATTATTATTATTATTATTATTATTATTA
>JAIUCT010000012.1:10300095-10323043 GCA_021307375.1 Tetraneura akinire | reverse complement strand
ATTATTATTATTATTATTATTATTATTATTATTATTATTATTATTATAGTAGGTATAATTTATGAGACCAAACAAAATTAATTAGAATACTAAAAATTTATTATTGTGCCATGGGTATAGAATGTAGGAAAGCTGTTTTTAAGCCGTCGTACACACGTCGTTAGTTTAGACTTGTATAATAGAATAAGATGTATCAGATCACATTTTAGTTTATATTCATTTAATACATTGAAGAAATCAAATCAAAATGAGTTTATAATATTTTTTTATTGCTTATCAAATTAATAGTAACATATTATGTAATCTAAATACTTTTATAATTAAAATTAATTTGATAAAACTTTAAAATACCTATTGTTTTTTTTTTGCGATTATATTCTTAAAATCGTTGGACGAAAAAGGAATGAGTATATTTAATAATACCTTACCTATCTACATGCTAATACTATTTTTTATATATACTACCGGCAATGTGGATAATTCAGGTAGCTTGCAAAATTCCTATGCATTATGTATAATACCTACCCATTTTAGGCAATGTGAACAAAACATATGATTTTCAATATTATTTTACATATAACCTAGGCATTTTATAAAATACCTAGACTCATAAAAATGCTAATTTCATTTTCGGAAAAGTAAAAACAATTTATCATAATATGTTAAAATATTATATTAATTTTGATTTATTATTATTTTTTTATACATAGATATTAGGTACCTACTATATTATTGATAACATTATTATATTAACTAATGTACTTTTATATATACATTTTAATTAAGCTACTAGCTACTTATTACATGTTGTAGAAAAATGGCATTTTGAAGTGCACAAAACATTAGCCAAATTTTTACGATTTGTATGTAGTTCGTTATAAAAATTTGCCTTCATATTAATCGTATCCATAGTGTTTCGGTGTTATTGACTGTATTGTTTTACTTTTAGAAAATACTTATTAATTATTTTAAATATAACACATATACTTTAAATACCTGTTTAACCTGTATATTACAAGAGCTTTTAATATTAGTAATAAAATAATTAATATTCACAAATTATATTTTATAATGCAGAGCGAGTGTCCATGCGCGTGAGCATTTAGAATCGGGCCAATTGGTACTTATTGCATTATAAATTTAGGCCGTTGTGCGAAACTTTAAATAAGATATTTTTCAAATATTATAGATTATTTACAAATGTATTAACATTAAGAAAAATAATCTTAAATTCCCCAACACATAGTAATATGCCATACCGCGGCGAGAAACAAAAATGATGAAAATGTAATAAAATTATACGTACGTTAAATATAGTTGTTCAGAATTATTATTTTAGTTGGGTTAATCTAATCTTTGCATCAAATCGTGAACACGTGGCACGCGCATTTATGATAAATGCTAAGTAAAGTAATTGGTAATAATAGGTCATACCCAATTTTGTTTATTTTTATCATATTTCCTACTCCACTCCTGGCATTATGCATAATACCTAGGCAAAGCTCGTATTATGTATATTGCCGAGTGATTTTTGGCATTTTATATAATGTATGGTATTTTGCAAAATACCGGATTATTCATATTGCCGGTACATATACACTGTTTAATAATACCTTTATGGTTATCAAGTTATGTTGCCCAATTATTTGGTTATTTGGGTGTAAATGAGTTATAATTTATAAATAAAGCAAAGTTCATTAGATAATATATGTGTATATTAAAAGTTTTACATTCGTATATAGTGTTTACGTTCAATACAAATGTGCATAAAATCCTTAAAGAAGTCACCTAAATACCAAATCTAACAGTATTTCGCTCAAAATTGTTTTTCGAATGTAATGATTTATGTTAATCAGTACATTTAAATTTTAATCAAAATTCAACACAGTGGCTGTGGCAGCGCCAAGATTTTTAACTAGTGTGGGCCAGACTGTGGACAATTTTTTAGGGTAGGCATGATTTTAATAAAATAAAATATTATAATAAGTTCTCCACCCCTCTCCCCCCATTATACATTGCACATCATTAATTAACACAAACACATAATTTAATACACATAATTTTAATATATTAAATTAATATAACATTAATTAAAATTACATAATAATATTTAAAAAAATAATAATTATAATAATAATAATATATAATATAATATATTATATAAAAAATAGGTATACATAAAAGTAATAATAAATTTATTTATTACATAATACAGGGTGATCAGAATTTCATGTTACAGCAATTTTCTCTGTAAATATTCGTAATAGAGAAAATTTTATAATAAAAAAACTATTTAGTTTTATATAATCTAAAATTATAATTTGTATGTTAAAAATTTTAAATGCCCTTAATGGGGGGTTTCAGGGATCAACTTTTGAAAATCATATGGTAACCCTTATTTTTTTTACATTCATTATATAATAATATTTTTGAAAATAATTTTGGTGGTGGTAAATTTTTTTTTTAATCATTAATTCTCTTAATATGAGAGTGATTTGAAGTTTTTAAATTGCATAGGTTATACTTATAATATTAATTATATGGTTCAATCATACAGACATCAATGCGCGACACCAACTTTAATGTGCAAGTTTGCATTTTTATTGCCTATGTTCTCGCATTAAAGTCCATCAGCAAAATATTCCACGCTACCTGTATATTGAACTATATAAAATTACAATATTACGAGTACAAAACTAAATAGTTTTCTTATTATAAAATTTTCTCTATTTCGAATATTTACAGAGAAAATTGCTGTAACATAAAATTCTGATCACCCAGTATATAATATATTATATGATTGTGATATATAATTAGTAATTACAATATTATATTATATTAGGTATATTATATCATATTGCAAATTTAACAGAAATTTTAATTTATTTTTATTATTAATTATATTTTTTTTATATAAATATATATATAATCAAATATATTTATTTGTTATATGTATATTGCAACTTCATTTATAATAAAATAAATTGATTCTAATAGGCACCTATTACAATTTTGACTTAATAATAATAATTAATTGTGGTAGCTAAATATATTATTACTATAAATAATATAATATTTTAATATGATTCGCCTGTTATTAGGTATGAGATTCTGCAAAGGTATTTATAATTTCATCAATATTTAACAATTTCGCTTCAGTTTTTTCTATATTTATAATACATAAACTAGACAGTTTATCATAAACCATAGAATTTCTTAAGTAAGTTTTAATTATTTTCATACAAGAAAATATTCTTTCACATGCTGCGGATGATACGGAAGATGCGGTATTGTTATCGCAATAGCCAATAGTACATAATTTAAATAATTCAGAAAATGCCAATTCATACTGTACTAAAAACTTATGAAATTGATAAATATCTTGTATAATACGATGTATTATTATACTTCAGATTGTAATATTTAATTGATTTTCTTATATTTTTTAATTTAGAATTTCATAAATTATATTATAACATTATATGCCTTTAATATAATCATAATAAGATAATACTATTAATATTTTCAAATTTATTATTAAATATAAAATTGTCAAAATAACATTAACAGTTTTATTTAGACTGACACTATCTTATTTATTCATTTTTTTCTTTATACATAGACTGATTTTGAATGTAATCCATAATCTATAATAATAAAATTTAATTAATACGAGTATATAATTTATTTGATTTTTAATTTATGTGTTTTAAAATTGATTATCGGTTTGGTAGGTCACGGTTATTCGGTGATAGGTCACGCGTCCGGTATAGGTCACATACTAAACGAATACCGATTATTAAAAAAACCGTCGCTGATAATATTAATTATTCATTATCTATAAACATTTTCAAATAAAAACATAATATGAACACTGATATTATAATTAAATATTATAACATCTGAATATATAATATGTAATAAAACTGAATATGATATTATAGTTATAGGTAGGTACATATGTAGATAATTATACTACAAACAAAATATTAAATAAGTTTTTATGACAAAAACAATAGGATACAAAAATTTTACACAAGTTTAATTTTATATTATACTTATAGCCAAATAAGTTCAAATCAAATAATAAATAATACATTTTATTTTGATAGTGATTTATGTACGATATTTTGTTGTGTCTGTATGCAAATACACGAATTCGAAGTTTCTTAACAAATAATAAAGCATTAATAATGTTTAATATGCCCCAGAGACAGGCCGAACGCCGATGTGAAAAAGCCTACCAGGTCGAGACGTTTTCATATTGCAACATGCCAACATGTGTAGGTATATAATAAGAAAAAAGAACTTCGCCGTCGTCTTTGTCATCAAAATTCAATAGAATTGGAATTGAACGTAAAACAACCTCACGGGTCACGGGTCTTTTGGTCTCGAACTCTCGTACTTATATGACAATAGAGGTAGATGTAGAAAAGATACGTCCCTTATTTTTATATTTACTTCGTTTCAACTTTCAACACACATTGCATTTTTATTTTATTTAGGTTAAACGCACGGTTATAGTAACTTCTTTCCCGTTTAACGAAACAATATCGTATTTATACGATACGACACAATGGACTGTTCAAGACGGGTCTAGGACTTTTCGGTGTTGCCGTTTTAGTGATAAAGAAAAAATTAAAAAAAATTAGAGATACGGACATACGTATTTTTAAATTAGTCGATAGATATGATAAAAATGATATTCCCACATTTATCAGGGGAATATCTAATAATATAACTTTAAAATAAAATTTTGACCAAAATTGTAACATTTATTTTTTTTGCACCTACATACTTAAATATATTAATACTAAGCTTTTTTTTTTTTTTTTTATTTCATTATTTTATTACTAATTAATTGATTATTGACTATAAGTTATATATTATCAATGCTTTATTATACTATTTATACTAAAAATAATTTTCATAGATTCATTTAGTTTTTATCGCCGAAACGGCAGCGCCGAAAAGTTCCATTCCCGTTCAAGACGATGAAAATTTGAAAAAAAAAAAAGAACAATATTCTTAATGTTCATTCGCCCCCAAAATCGGAATGGCAACAAATAATATGTTAGATTGTTACTAAACCCTTATGAGAGCCTTGAACATTACGCATTGTTTATGGGATAGTTTGACATAATCCCACTGCCAAATTCCATTTTATTTTTTGTATTATTTAATATTTTCATCTCAATAATATATAGTTAATGCACATTTTGACTGCGTAGATATAATATCATATTTATTTATAATTTAGTATTTATACTTGAAGTAAATAGTGTTGCGTGCCAACTGCGTTCAACAGTCGTCAATCAGGATGTCACCGTATAATAATGCCGTTAAAATGATTTAGTATGAGAAATATTGAAATAATTTATTTTACAAGTCCAATATATTTAATACGTTTTACAAAATAAGTCTAATAAAACACGTAATGACGACGTATCGGCTAGGTGTTGTGTGCTGTTGGTCTTCTGTGGTCGTCTCTGCTGGGTCGTCTGGTTTATGTAAGTCCCGGAAGTGAGACCGGAAGTTTTGTCTTCCTGTTGTTGATGCGATTGACGTCGGACGTCTAGACTATCTAATTTTATTTTAATCGGTATTTTATTTAGGCAAAAATGACATCCGTCACTCATTATAATTCCAGTAATATTTATATCTAATCTAAATACATATATAACAAAATAATTTAGTACTTTGTCCAGGGTCAAGCCAGGCTAACATAACATCCTGTGACTCATTATAATTCCAATAATATTCGTATCTATATAATATAACATATTAACAATTTAATGTACGTATACATACTTAATCTAACAAAAATAACAATAATCATATTATATCCGTAGTAATATACCGGATCGTAACAATAGGTACATATATTATATATTATATTATTAATTATTATTATATCGATGTTTATTAGTATATTGGGTAGTGATAGCAGATAAGAGTATTTAAGCAAATAGTTATAATTGACTTATAATTTTTAAAGGAAGTTTATTTTAAAGATAAGTACTCATATTATATACCTAAGAAATATAATAATTTACTCGTAGGTATATAATTATAGTTATGTGCCTAGCTAATGGATTGACAATATATAACTATATAAGTCGTGTTGAACGCATACTTTGGTTTTGAGGCAATAATTAGTCTGTCAAAATTGACGTACTTTGAATTTATTCAGTGTAAGATGACTTTAACGTTCTAATTCAGGGAGTGCCACTTTAAATATCATATAAAAAATAATGAATTAGGTAGTACCTACACATATTTTAATTATATTAATACTGTTAACATTTCTAAGAACTTTCCTAGATTATAAAAATGATTTTACTCGTGTGTTATGCGAATGTAACGGACAAAAGTTAAAATAAAATGACATACCATAAAATTAATAATTATTAACCATTCGAAATGAAATAATATTATCATGAATTTTTCAATAATTATTCTTGTCGAATGATTAAAATTAAAATTTTTTCGCTACGTCAAAATGTACGAATTATAAATAACCGGAAAAATAAAATCTATATTGCATTATTGTATTTATAATAATACGCGTTATAATTTAGTTGTTCGAAGTTCGAACAATGCGTCGCGACGTCCAAATGGTTGCACAAAAGAGCAGTTTAGATTTTAGAAGTACCTATACACACGCAGGGGTGGACTGGCCCAACGGGACACCGGGATATCTCTCGGTGGACCAATGCCAAAAAGTGAAATTGTAGCCACTCATTTAAAAAAAAACATTTAATATGTTTTACAAAAATTAGGAAATACCTATTATGAGTCCATGAAAACAATATAATATTGTTAATAATTGTTATTTTATAATTTGCAAACTTAAAGAAATTTTAAAATCCTAGATTGAAATTACGTAAGTATATTTAGTATTATTAGACATTAGTACGCGTGAACAATTATATGGAATTTTCCTATTATCGCGATTACTCTATCACAATTATTATTGAATTTTGAATCATGTGTGCATTAATAGTTATTGTATTTGGGTCATGGGCGTATTTAGAGTTACAATACAGGGGGGGCTAAAGCCCGAAAAAATTTTTTTTTACTATAACTTTTAATGATAATAATATTGTATAATACTATAATGTATAAAAAAATTTCAAATAATAAAATAATTGAAGGTAGGTACAATAAAAAAATTAATTATAAATATAATATGGTATAATTAATCCACAGTTTCCAAATCAAAAACTAAATTACATTGTAATTGAAAATATAAAACATTTATATAGAATCACATTTATTTTGACGAAGGGGGCTTAAACAACACACTGGGGGGCTAAGCCCCCTAGCCCACCCTTAAATACGCCCATGATTTGGGTACATTTAGTTCGTTCGTTGTTGTTATGAGTGTAATATTATTGGTGATACTTATTCGGCTATTTGTTTTTTTATTATATTTAATTTTAATTTTTTGTGAAACATTTATAGAAGTAATAATATTAATTAACCTTATTTTTTACCTTGATATTGATCGTTTAATAACAATAACAATACGATTACTTCATCAGAATTATGTTTACAATAAAAATACTGTTACATTTAGCTAAAAAATATTATATTTGATTTAGGTAGGTACCTATATTAACGTATATATTAACCTATATTAAAGTCGGTATTATTTCGTCGAGTCAAGTATTTTTATTTATTTTAAAATATTTGACCATGGATTGTACGTTAATCGTTTTTTTATTAGTAAAATACCAGACGTCTGACTTCGAGACTGTAAAAATTAATGTATAGGTAGGAGTAGGACGAGGTATATAGATAATAACTTACACATAAGACTGTAAATCACATATATTATTTTATAGTGTTTTTAAATTATCGTCTATATTATTCGATCAATCGTAGGGCGTACAATTGTGAGTTTTTTTATATTTTCCATTTGAAAGCTTTACCAAAAGGTATATAATTATAACATCGTATTACACAATATCAACATGAATCACGTCTAAAATATCGCAGCGTCTTCAGGAGTAAATAAAAATAATCGATCACGTTTTATCACTAGGTATAAAAGAAAAAGACGAGCTGATACTCCTGCCGCAGGGATATAGATATGCAAATCATAGTTTAATTTTAATTATAATTTGAATGCAATCAATGGCGGCTCGTGATTACTGATCAAGGGAGTACAACTTTAAATATCTTTCTTTATATATACGTTATTATAAAAAAAATAACATATAATACACATATTTTAATAATATTAATACTTTATTTTTAATACAAATTATATTATTAAGAAATTATTTTATATGGTATATAATCCATACGTCGGGTTTTTGTTGATGAAAAAATGAAAAAATAAATTTATATAGCAAACACAACGCACAATATTCGTAACGTGTTACGTATAAAGTATAAAGTGTTGCGTGCCTACTTCGTTCAACAGTCGTCAATCATGTCACAGTATAGATGTTAAAATGATTTAGTATGAGAAATATTTAAATAATTTATTTAAGTCCAATATATTTAATACATTTTACAAAATAAGTCTAATAAAACACGTAATGACGACGTATCGGATAGGTGTTGTATGCCGTTGGTCTTCTGTGGTCGTCTCTGCTGGGTCGTTTGGTTTATACGAGTCCCGGGAGCTCCGTCTTCCTGTTGTTGATGCGATTGGCGTCAGGCGTCTAGACTATCTAATGTTGTTTTTAATCGTTATTTTATTTAGGCTAACATGACATCCCGTCACTAATTATAATTCCAGTAATATTTATATCTAATCTAAATACATAATTTTGTACTTTGTCCAGGGTTAAACCAGACTAACATAACATCCCGTGACTCATATAATTCCAATAATATTCGTATTTATATAATATATACTTAATCTAATAAAAATAACTATAATCATATTATATCCGTAGTAATATACCGGATCGTAACAAAAGTATAACAGTTCAAATAAAAATGAAATTATAATAGGTATTAGGTACCTAAATGGGTATAAATTAATATAATAGAATAGGAAGTCTATAACAATTCCAAATAAAATAATATTAGCAATAATTCAATTTATTCTTCCTGTCAAATGACTAATAATAATGCGTTACCCATGTCACATGTTTATGAATTGGAAATAACTGGAAAAATAAAATCCATAGTATTTATATAATACGTTATAATTAAATAATTATTTGAACGACGCGTTGGGTCGTCCAAATACTTGCATGAGCAATCGGTTTAGATGTTCACGCACGCACATGATCACGCGTATAGTAATGTATTATACTAACGTATGGGTACTCGTATTATTACAACTGGACGACGAAATATTTTGTCCTACGTTCCTACCTAAAGTTATATGTAAAACACGTTTATGTAAAGGTAAACACATAGACACCTATTCGACCTTACCTATATATCACAATATATAGTTATATAGACTATAGTAGTTACTAGTTAATGTTAATTAACCAATTTTATTATTATTTCCTTAAATGTAAGTAGGGAGGGTCAGTTATCCAGTCGTCCAAGCCAGGAACCGCCATTGAATGCAATAATAAACCATTGCATTCGAAAAAACGACTCTAAACGAAATTCAGTCAGATAATGTAGGTATTATCGTTTTTTCGTCATATTTTTATCTATATTTTAGTTGTAAATATTACTACATTCATATTATAGGTATAATATATTAACATATTATTAACTTAAAGAAAAATTATAACAATACAAACGAATAAAAATTATAGACGCTTTATTATACTTTGTCTAAGAGAGTAAGAGATAATCAGATAACATTTACATCGGGTATTAGCGGCGGCCAAAAACTATATAGTTATTATTACTAGTTATGTACTACATAAATTAACTGTCATCGAGTACCTACATTAAAAATAAATTTTAATTTCATTTTAAATACAATTCTTATTTTATTTTATAAATATTACAATAAATTACTAATTATTAGAAATTGGACATTATATAAGATTGTAATTGTGCGGTAATGCAATTTAAAAGTAGGTAGTGTAATTAGTTGCCTGCTGCTTTAAAGGAGCACACAACATAAAAAAAAAAAATTTGAAATTTTTTTTAATTATTAAATTATTTTAGCTATGTATATATGAAATGATTTGGTGAAATTTCCATGTAAAAAAAAAAAAATAAATAAATAATTACTTTAAAAGATATTAAGAAGTATAGAATAGCCGTGTGACGTTATTTGGCCATACTCGTCGGAATTGCCTATTATATTATACGTGTAAAAGTTACTCACTTCACACAACGATTTACCACCCTAAAATTTTATTTTTGAAATTTAATTTACGCAGAAATAAGTGATTATATAAATAAGTATTATTATTAAGTATATTATAATAATTCTATATTATATACTTTGTGGTATGCGGTATGGTATGTCGTAGGTTCTTAGAAGCGGGCTATCTCGCGTTGTGAGTTTTGGAGACCACATGTCTCACTAATATATTTTATATCATAAATTTATGAATGAACCTACTCGCATTCCGATAACACCTCTCATAAATTCGTAATAATATTCAATTCGTATCGAATAATAATAATATGTATTTAATAGCCGTCACCCGTGTAGTTAAAATAATTCAAATTTTAATTTCTTTCTAAAAAAAATTGTCTACCCTAATCACAAAGTCCAAGCTTAGCACTGTATATAATATTTATAAACGGTATAGTGTAATCCCTCCTGGTTAAGCCACTATATAGCTATACTCGTATAGTATATAATATGATTTATTTCCTCTTCCTTATGAATAAGTGCTACTCTGAATACTCTGATGTTTATATAAAATTATTTTCAAAACCAGTAATTAATTATTTTCAGGCCTATCTATAGTTTGTATAGTTTATAATAGATTTATTTATGATTAGCCGCCAAACGACTATATTATTATTTATTGTTATATCCTTGTATGGTAGGTACCATTAAGGGGTAAAAATGTGAAGGCTGTAGTTCTCTTTGGGTCGTAGATTTAACCAGAAAAAAATAATGGTATAGCAATTATATTTTGTAATGCTTCGACCCTATTATTACATATACCTAATGCATTATACAAAAAGGTCACATTCCTCAGATAAATCTATCGGCCGTACTTTAGCTCGTACTGCAGACGTAGGTATAATATATTATTATATCGTATGGGTCTGACAGGTCTGCCATATGTTATTCTTATTATACGAGTATACATATTTGTATTATACGTGCACTTAATGTTATCGTTTATCGGCATCTTTATTATTATTTATTTTATTTTTTTGTAATAATACAAACGACGCCAACGTTTATATGTAGGTACAAACTATATTTATTATACACACTAGAGATGAGGGTAAAATTCCTTCTTCCTTTGTAATAAACATTGACATGTTGTATATATTATGGAAATCATTACTCGGGTACCAAGAATACCAAGAATAACAGATGTAGATAAGTATAAAATATTATATTATGTGATTGTATATTTCAGATAAACGTGAGTTAAGACGAGTATGGGACCGACCCTAATAATGAATGCAGACAGACGAAAAAAAAAAAAATTATTTCTCTTTAACGAGAACCGCGCCAGAATTCCTGCAGCGATGCATTATGATTATACAGACTCAAATAATAAGAATGAATCTCGTGCTGGATAATATAATATTATTACACACTATATTTTATAAGTGTTCACTGTATAGAGCGTTTAAAAATTAGTTGGCGATCCATAATGAAAATTTTAATTTAATTTTTATGTATATGTAGTCTATGTTATTTTACCTATATATGAAATACATTAAATAATAGGTAATAATATGTACCTATATACGAAATCAAGAAAAAAACGATGTCATATAAATCGATCGCAAGAAAAACTCTAAGTAATTCCTTATCCACCGAAGATCCTCTGTATAACATAACATATAATTTTATAATCCTGCTATATACGAGTACCGGAGTACATAACCCGTTTTATACGTTGTAACGGTTGCATTTGTACCCGAGTCGTCATTTTATGACACCTCAGCATTATTTACGTGTAGGCCAGACACGGGTGAGCTGAGTGCGATATATAATAAATTAGTCGAGTCTAATAGTTAGTCTTAATAGTTGAAACGTGTAGTAGAGTTTTAACATCTAAAACACAGTCATGATTATTTCACGTTTCAAGTATTTTGTTATATTGATTCTTGTCAACTGAACTAGAAGCTCGTATTCCGCTACACCAGTGATCTACAATAAACTACCCTCCAAAATCAGGTTTACTCAGGTAATAGTGTATTATTTGTATTTATTATATTTGTTTCGTTGTGTTAATATATTACGTTGATTTAAATAAATATATTATCCACAAGTCAATACTTAAACTATAAATATTACGTTGATGTTCGTTGCTAAATTACGTGTTAGATATCGAATGCAGGTCATGAGTTTCTAGGACCTGTAAAATATAAATAAGAAAGCTTTGTTTTATATCGGTCTAACGATCCGGTTCAAAAGACCGGTTAGTGTTGTAGGAAATAGCCAGCCAACTGATCCTTAACTAGATAGGATTTGGTAGAAAAAATTGAACGACACCATGTACTGTGTAAAGTACTAGGCGTGTAACGTTACAACGTATATTCTCCAAAAATACTATTAACGAATAACATTAAACAGACAAGCGTATAATATGTACATACATGCATAATATATTATATCCTAATGGTTATTCATTTCAGATAAAAACTATAAAAAAATATACCTATATACACATATATTTATTTAATATAAATTACGTTACAAATTTAAAATAGGTGTTCTCTGTATCTATAAAATATAATTATTTATACGTTTATACGTTTCGAAATAAAATATATAATAATATAATATACTTGAGTTGAGTAGCTCTATAAATCCGAGTGAGTGTATTGCGTATATGCATGTTCTGAGGATATATTAAATTTCATAATTAAAATTATATTAAAATATAAATATTTATTATGTAACTATATATGATATGAATCATGAAAAAGCAAAAAAAAAATAAAAAACTAAAAGAATAATGAAACGAAAAAAATACTTTATTATATTATAATAATTAGAGGACGACATTTCTTCTATGGCTCTATTCATATTTTAGTTAATCGTATCCATTCCTCTAAAAATATAAATTTTGTAAGGTATTATTACAAAAAAAAATATATGGATATCCTATCCATTCCTCTAAAAATATAAATTTTGTAAGGCATTATTACAAAAAATAAATAAATAAATGAAGTGGGGGAATAGATGGAATTAACTAAAATATCTAAAGAGCCAAATTTCGTACTCCCGTAACTAAACCAATTATAATAATATATATTATAATGCATTAAATAATGATAAAACAAAGTAGGTATTTGGGTTTATATTCTGTAGTGTATTTCATTTGTGTTTTCTTCGGTGGAATTTTTTTTTTTTTTAGGTCATTTTTTGGATTTTTTTCTAGCCACCATAGAATAGGTATTACATTTACATCATATATTTTTGAACACAGAAAATTTTGAAATTATGTAGGTCTACACGGAATATAATTATTTAATCCGATCCCTATCATACGGAATTCTAAAAAATACCGTACTAACTTGCGACTATTGAGTCGGAAATTCGGGATCACAGGGAATGCAACTTGCAAAATTTATATCTACTTATTATAAAAAAAAATAAATTAATACACAAATTTTATTAATATCAACACTTGTTATAATTTATATATAAGAATATTTCTATTTTATAAAAATTATGGCATTTGTATATTATGATGGAAAACGGTTAAAATAAAAATGATACATTTTGTATTATTTTAGAAACAAATTTAATAGAAAAAAAAAAAATTAAAATTAAATGCTTATAAGTTATGAATCATAATTCATAACTATTGTAACTAAATAATTCTTGAACCTTGTGCATGCATAATTTTATATAGGTACCTATAAATTAATATTGTAAATGTTGTTTTGGTCAGCAAATGGCTTTAGATGTGTTATAAAAACAAAAATATAATATAAAATTAATAATTATTATAATATGTAGAATAAGAATTGTTATGATTCTTCAAAACAAAATTATTTTACAAGGAATCTTTCAATAATATTTTTCTTGTCAAATGATTAAAATTACAAATATTGTCCTACGTCTACGCCAATATAACAATTCGTGTTTATGTATTAGAAATACCCAGACAAATAGGATCGATGGTATTTATAATAATTAATAATACATTATAATATAGTTATTTGGGCGACGCATCATAATCGACGACCATTACGCGTAACTACCATTAAATAATTAAGGGGGCTGTAGTCCTGACTCCCGATTACAAAATATTTTAACATATATAATTAAAAAGTAATAAAACAGCGTTTAAAAATAATGGCAGATTATTCTACATAGGTTAGTACCCTATCCTATCCTATCCTGACAAAATATCGAGTGACCAAAATATCGTAAAGAAATAATACGAGTATAGCCGACAGCCGTACATTATTATCGCGTCTGTATATTACATTTGACTTTATCTTATCTAATGGTATTCACAATGTATTCAATTATGCTGGTTTTTCATTTTATAATTTCTATTTAGTATAATACTTTGCACTGTCACTGTGACTGACGCCTTTACACTTTTACACAGTTTTATAGAGTTTTTTTTTTATTTATTTTAATTTTAAAATTACGGAATTGAATTTTTTTAAACTTCTATAGGCAAGAACTTATTTATTCATAAGGGATACACTTATACAAAGGAAAAAGATGGTGTTGATTTCAAGGTAATTTAAATAATATTACTGTTTATAACATTCTATTTTCTTTGCTCATATGTCATACATAGGCGCAATTAGGGTCAAAATTTTGGGGGGGGGGGGCTGAAGTCACCAACATTTTTTTTTATTTTATAACTATTAAGAATCAAATTTTTTTTAAACACCACTAGTAAATCAAGTAAAAACAAGGTATCAGGGTATCACAATATAAAAACAATATTTTTTTCTTATTCATACACAATACACATGTACCTATGTATTTTCACACATACATATTACATATTATATATATACATATAAATTAAATATATAATTAATACATTTTTATATTAAAATATTATCAGCTAGTAAAAAAGTATATAAATTATTTATCAGACAAAATTTAATTTATTTATATTATAGTATTTATATATTTTATTAAAAAAAATTTTGGTAGGTTATAAAATGACAACACAAAAATATTTAATTATAAAATATTATAATTAAATTATCATATTTTGTAAACATTTTTGGGGGCTATTGCTAATTTTGGGGGGCTAAGCCCCTCCAGCCCCCCCTAATTGCGCCTATGATGTCATAACTATCTATAATAGTACGTGCGCGGAATAACACGGCCTCCGTAATTAGTCGTCCCGACTCGTTTTTGAGGCGGGCGGTCCATGTTAGAATAATCTGTGTCGCCCGTTAATTATTATTAACGATATTACTGATATTATAGTATCAGTTTTTATTTTACAATTGTGTGTTGCCACATTTATTCACAATTATTTATATAAATTATAAATTTAAATATATATTTAAATAAATTATTCGGAATAATTAATAATAATAAATATTATTGGTTATATAATCAATATATGATTGAAAATGAAAATTAAGGTCAATATCTCGCACCTGTACTTATAACATACTAGTATTATAATATAATAATATAATGTATACTGGCGATATTTATTCCATGCCATATAATGGACGGATATATTATTTCTTTACGATATATAATGGTTTCGTGATATTTTGGTTGCAATATTTTGGTCACGCGATATTTTGTCGGGACACCGATTATTACTAAATAAACTAACTGTCATCAAGTACCTACCTACATTGAAAAATAAATATTAATTTCATTTTCAATACAATTTTTATTTTATTTTATAAATATTGTAATAAATTACTAATTATTAGAAATTGAACATTATATAAGATTGAATTTGTACAGTAATGCAATTTAAAAGTATTGTGATTAGTTGCCTGCTGCTTTAAAGAAGCACATAACACACAAAAAAAAAAAATTTTAATTTTTAGATTCTGAGTGAAGCGAAGGATGTATTGGTTTTTTATGATGTGTTTTTTTTTTTTTAAAGCATGAAGACACTTTTACTACCCGAAATAATGGTCCGATTTTCACTGATAGCATATGTTTCCGGTAGGAAAGTGTATGTTCTTGGTACTTTATTTAGGTCATTTATCGAATTTTTTCAAAATTACAATAGACGACGAAAAAATGACGAAAAAACGGCAATATTTTAATCAATAATATACCTACAATATTTGACCGAAGTTCGCTCAGAATTGTTTTTTCGAATGCAATGGTTTATCATTGCATTCAAATTTTAATTAAAATTAAATACTATGATTTACACACCTATATCCTTGTAGCAGGAGTATCAGCTCGTCTTTTTTTTTAAATATTAAATTATTGTATTATTATTTTTATTATTATTAAATTATGTAGGTATAATATGAAATGATTTGTTGAAATTTCCATGTAAAAAAATAAATAAATAAATAATTACTTTAAGTGATAGAATAGCCATGTGACGTCATTGGGCCATACTCGTCGGAATTGCCTATTATATTATACGTGTAAAAGTTGCCCAATTCACACAACGATTTACCACCCTAAAAATTTTATTTTCGATATTTAATTTACGTAGATATGTGTGATTATATGTTTTTAAGACGATGTATCAGAATTTCAATGTAACGTTTAGTTTTTTAATTATTAAAAATCTTTAAATATGTATTTTTGTTAAACGGCGTATCATGGTGAGCGGCGGTCGAAGAACGGGCCCACCGACGCGCCACTATCTAATCCAAAAAAAAAAATATATATCTATACCACCGTACCTACACCTATAGCTGTTACCACACGCGTGACACGTGAATCGTTACATATAAATTATCGAACGCGGATAGGAAACAGGAAACGGTAGGTAATTTATAATGTACATCCCTAATATGGAATAACGAACAGCATCATGCACGTTATAATATTATGAAATTGAATAATAATAAATAATAATAATACACGTTTTCTGCGGATTTCGTGTATTTTCATTTTTCAATAGTAACCTCGCTGTAATGAAATTATAAACTCATTACTAGGGCTGGGATTTTGATGCAAATGCATCTTTTTTTCTGGTGTTTTGAAACGTTGGGCCGTATGTATAAAATGTGTTTTGGGTGATATTGATTATTTTAAAGTAATTTTTAGTGCATTTTATTAGTTTTTAGAGCATTATTCACAATTTCTTCATAAAATGAACGAAAGTTGTTGCGAATCCCAATAGACTTTCGCAAACTACCGACGGGATGAATATTAAATTATATATATACGAAATATATAATATACTTTTTTATAGTATCGTCGAAAATTTTTTTATCATAGCTAGGTTTTTCCCCGAAAATTATAGTCGTTATATACCTATTAATCTATTATGTATTATTATTGTACAGGTTAGTAATAAAAACCAGCAAAAACAAGTTAAAATATAAACATTTTTTTTTTTTTTAAATTTTAGAGTGAACCAGAAGTAAAACAGAACTGTACAAGTAACAGCGTACTATTATAAAAAAAAAACCAAAAAAATACACAATGTAATATACCTAATTATAAAAAATTTTCCAATTTTTAAGCTATAATAAATATAATTTTAATGCATTTTTTGAGTTTTTTAAGTCATTTTTGCATTTTTTTAAGGGCATTTTTTGATGCTTTTTAGGGCATTAAAATCCCAGCCCTACTCATTACCTATATAAAACGTAACTACTCGTGTAGTACGCGAAAAACGTATTATATAATAAAGTTACATCGTATAAAAATGATTATATTCGTTAAGTGGTTTTATTTTATTATTTTTTTTTTTTTGTCGTTTTGTTTCCTCTCGCCGAAGCCGTCAAAATGATGAATTTTGAACTATTGTTGACCACGCTATATAAACTGCAGTTGCAGATGATTATTATTACGAGTATAGAGTATTGTATTATTATGTCAGAGTATCGTGTCTCCGAATATACATATTTTCTCGCGCGAACAAGAGAAGAGAAAATATTTCAAGTCGTTATAATTTCGGGAAAAAGTAAGCAGCTCGTTCTCCAAGAACTTAAATTATCTTTTTTCGAGCCCATATTCAAAATACGCACGTCCGGACCGGATTCGTGAGTCGTGACCTTTCGTTGTTTGGAAGTTACGTTTCATTATATTATAATATATTATTATGCATATATTAAAATAATAATATAAAATATAAATGATAATGTGTATAGGGAACGTATTTATTACGTATATATACATTTCATAGTTTAATTATCGCCTTTAAATAATCCCTCGTTTCCCGTATTCGATAGATAAGAGATAACGTATTTGTAATAATCAGTATAAATATAATACAATATACACATTAAATTCTACATTGTATTTAATTATTCAATATAGCACAGAACGAAATAATGAGTGTACACACTATTCATTTTATTCAATATTAATTTAAAGTAAAATATTAATGATTATTCTATAAAAAAAAAAAAGATATACCTATTCATATTTCAATATGCATTCATATTATTAAAGTTGGTAATGGCAAATAATTAATTTAAAACAATTTATATTTTAATTATAAACATATTGTATTGACTTAAAAAAAATATTAATTAAAATAGATGATCGATTTTAGTCGAATTTATAATTTTGTATACCTACCTAATATGGTCAAAAATACCGACGCCACAGATGAATAATGACAAAAAGTTCGTCGTGTGAAAATTTAATTTTATAATTTTAATTTGTTAATCTCATTAATATGTTCTTTTATGTTTAAAATACACTCGTATATTTATGTTTATTATGATATTTATGATAATGATAATTTAATATGTGTAATATTTTATTTACTCAAACTCAACTACTCAAGTATATTGAATATTATATAAAAATTAAAAATAGTTTTTATTAAATAATATCTGTTGCAACTTCGTTCAACAGTCGTCAATCAGGATGTCATCGTATGGATGTTAAAATGATTTAGTATAAGAAATATTTAAATAATTTATTTTACAAGTCCAATATATTTAATACGTTTTACAAAATAAGTCTAATAAAACGTCTAATAAATGACGACGTATCGGTTAGGTGTTGTGTGCCGTTGGTCTTTTGTGGTCGTCTGGTTTATGCGATTGGCGTCAGGCGTCTAGACTATCTAATGTTGTTTTTAATCGTTATTTTATTTAGGCTCACAGGACATCCCGTCATTAATTTCAGTAATATTTATATCTAATCTAAATACATAACATAATTTTGTACTTTGTCCTGGGTCAAGCCAGACTAACATAACGTCCCATGACTCATTATAATTCCTGTAATATTTTAATCTAAATACATAATTTTGTACTTAGTGCAGAGTTAAGCCAGACTAACATAACATTCCAATAATATTCGTATCTATATAATATAAAATATATACTTAATCTAATAAAAATAACTATAATCATATTATATCCGTAGTAATATACTGGATCGCAACATATCTTTATAAGGGCCTTTTTATTGGTTGCTGCCTTGGGGCCATGAGACTCTTAAATTCGGCCCTGTAAATATTTACAACTATATTTAAAATTAATTATTATTACATTATATTTTTAAATTTTGGTTAAACGTATGTCGGGATTACCAACGTTCAATTTGTGTTTGGCAGTTCGGCCCGTTGTTCGATCGCCACTCACCATGAGACCCCGTTTAACAAAAAATGATTAGTATGATAAGTAATATTAGTAATAGTTATGTAGCTTTGGTTGATTACGCCTATGTGAAGTGTCCTAATCATAAATCGATATTGATTTCGCCCTTTAGTCTCCTGCCGCAGGGATAACCTTACCGTTTTTCGTCGTTCTTTCTAACGCATAGGGTCAATTTTGAGAAATTCGAAAAATGACCTATTTAGAATACCAACAAATCCACTTTCTAATATATATATGTTAATAATGTTATATATATATCTCATATACTATATAAAAATCGGTGCATTATTTCGTTTAGTAAATGTGTCTCCATACTTAAAAAAAAAAAAAACAAGTCACACATCATTATAAAACCAATACATTCTTCTCTTTGCTCAGAATATAAAATTAAATTGTTAATTAATTACAAATATTATTATTCTACGGCTTCATGCATGCATTAATTAAGTTCAATATAAATAATGTTATAGGTATATAAATCTCTCTAAACGAAATTATTTACATATATACATTATTTGACTATATTATATAATATAATTTTATCTGATTAACAAGTCCGGTTATATAATATGGTAATTGTACCCAAAAATACGGTCATATAGTATATATGGTCTCATATTTAAATATATTATATGAATGTTGAAAAAACGTTAATATCCGTCCTCACGAACTAAGAAAATAAATAAATATATAAATAAATGAATAAATAAATAAATTAGTGACACCGGAAAAGAGATACTGGTTTTATCCGTGACTTCTATATCATTGTATCCGTATACCAGGAATTCTTACCATTTGTCTTTTGTTATTTTACGTGGGAAGATTGTGAGATAAAATGTACGTGACTCAAGCAGGTGTGGACCTACAATAATTAGTCAACGTCAAAGACGTTTTCGGTATTACGGACAATGAACATTTATCTGACGCCATGAACGTCGTCGATTCGATTCGCTCTTGTATTATGCTCAGTTTGGTTATAATATCTATTATTATTTGTTATATTATAATACTCGTATTGCTAAGCAGAACCGAAAAAAACCTTCCAGGACACGTATTATATACGCTGCAGGGTGTCCACTGTACATAGAAGTATAGAATATATGCGGGTGTCCATTATCCTTAATGCAATGCGGGGTAGGCCATAAAAATAATATATTACCTATACATAATGAAACGTTTTATGTCGAGAGGTAAAAGATGTCGGCGCCATGTGTGGTACCGGTCGACAGTTTCTCGAAACGGCCCAAACAATGAATCCCCGAATGAATGTAAAATAATCGTACACGTTTCTATTTTCCATTTAAATCCTACATAGGGTAGGATTATTTTTTTTTTCTTTTGTAATGAACGGATGTATATTATAGAAACCCACATTACTCAGAAATGTGTGTGAATGGTACCTCTTATAATAATGAATATCGACATATAATATTATAATATACTGTATATTTTATAGAAACGTTTCATAATGGGACCGACTTTATTGACGAACACAAAAAAGAATGTTTATCTTTTTATATTGTTCCGATATACCGATAAACGCGTGAGAATTCCTGCAGCTGCGTACAGACTCGAATAATATACGTACCAACACTCACCATGACGTATTCCACAATATAATATAACACAGGGGTCTCCAATCTACGGTCCACCGGACCGCCTAACCTAACCGGATTCGACCCGCCAAGGTTTTCTAACCGGTTTTACAAGCTAATTAATGTTTTGAAAATAATATATTAGTTTTTTCTTTTAGATTCAAAATATACAAAAATTTTAAAAAACAAGCCATTTCAAACTTCACATTAAGTAAAATAACATAGAAGTAACTTATTACCTATATATTTATAACTAACTTATATAAGCACTAGGTAGTAGCCAGTAGGTACTAATAAATATACATTTTTCTAAATAAATCGTATCTATTCTTCAATTCTATTACTTCTCTATTACTCTAAAATGTTGGCCCACGATGCCAAACCATATCTCAAATTTGGCCCGCCATAAAAAAAGGTTGGAGACCCTCCTTATTATAACACATTATATTTTGTACGTACGACGTACCTACAGATATTGGTTAAAAATTAGTCGCTTTTAATTTTTTTTCTGTTGTTTAATAATTATATTTTATTATGAGTTCAATAATATTATAATATAGTATATACGAAGATGATAAAATAATAATAATGTATTATAATAATCGATCACGAAAAAAACGCAACGACATTCCGTATATGCGTCGAGTGGTCGAACACTCTCATTATATAACATAATTTTATAATCTCATTATATCCTGCCAATTTTATATAGTTACGTATATTCTTTAAAAAGAATAATTAACGAATTTCACGAGAGAGCTTTGACGCGTGATGTTTGTTCGTTTTTAGGTTTTAATTAATTAATTTCCATTTCGATACTTGGCGCGCGCTCTATTGCCAGGGCGGTGAAATAATTTCTCTATATTACCTTTATACTCTCAGTATTATGCTAAAAAAATATCACGCCACCGGCGGTGCTGTCGACCACCAAACCGTCGTCGTGAAGTGTCACTACTCCCTCTTAAGGACCGTTTGAAGAGTGGGAGAGTAGTAGAACAGTATTACCATTGAACACCGATGGTTTACACTGTTTACAGTTTAGTTTACACTCCACAGTCCACATGCAACGTACACTGTTCAGTCTCGTCAATTCCGGTCTTCTCGACATCTAGTCTCTTGTGCGAGATCAAGTTCTTCATAAACACACAGGAATATTGTAGGGTGAGTAAAAAACATGTTTATAATTTAATCATTATAATTTTTTTTGTGCTGACTTTTTAAGCACTTTTATATAATATATTATGCTTAACATATATCGTGGGTAGGTACACATAATTGTTTGCACGTTAAATCTAAATAAACATATTTTGGGGGAAACTATGTGCGTGTTAATTTTAGTGAACTAAATCAGTATATTTTATATCGCTATATACTTGTACTGTTTATATTTTGTGTAATGAAAATTAATTTATAAATTAGTAATTGATAAAAAAAAAAAAAAAAAACTTATTTTTAGGGTATAATATTTAAGCCAAAATCACCAGACGACATTTCTAAAATTATTTGTTTTACTGTAAACTGTATCAATAACATATTTTATTAATTAAATT
>JAIUCT010000012.1:10051945-10235095 GCA_021307375.1 Tetraneura akinire | reverse complement strand
TGCGAGCGTACAAGTCTTGAAAAATTTGCAATATATATGTAGTGGGAATTTTTATTATCAGTTATGATAGGTAAGTCAAAATGATTGTTTTTACTTCGTTGACGACTTCTAACTGGCGGGTAAACTTGATGTAACTTTGCATTTATTTTCTTCTGTGTTTCTTTATTTTCATGTAAACCATAGGTTCTCAAACTTTAGAGGCCGTAAATACAGTACAATTTTTTTGGTAGATTTTGAACATTATCAATTGGTCGGCCAATTAAAGATTTATATTTAAAAAAAACCGTTGGACTCCCGTTCTTACAATTACTCTATGCACAGCATAAAAGGCCTTTCATCTCACTAATCCATATCTCCGAGTCCATCTTATATCATTTTTTTTTTATAATTTAAGCCATTTTACAACAAAATATAATTCATCAATTCGTGGGCAAAACGTTTTGAATATCGTACTCAGAAAGGCATAAATATGACCCAGCAAGACCAACTCACCCCCAGTCAGTGCGCATTGTTCGTCCATAGTCTCGACGGTCATCACGCCATACATCACACAAGAGAGTATTTATTTTCGGAGATTGTTGACGGTGGATCGGTATTGGAAGATTCATTCATCAATAATATCATCAGCATTGTTTATTTTTCTCACTCAACCTGTGAGTTCACTTATATTCCGGTAATCATCACTGGATTTAGTAGTGGTTATTTTTATGTCGCCTTTTGTACCAAATGAATCATTTGATTTGTGAAGTTACAATTAACACGCTTATAAAATCTTACTGTATGTTTCAACATTAATAAAAAGGGAAAATATATGTAATTCTGTTCTTTGAAATTATCAAGAAATCGTATTTAGTGAAATCGATTTCTTGATAATTGATAATTGGCTTCATCACAAACTTCATATCTATTGCATTCTTTTTCAAATTGATCTAACCACTCTCTAGCATTCATCTGTTTTCCATTAAATTTATCTAAAATAAATTTTTTTTCTATATCAGCTAATGACAATTCTCTTACTGCTAATTGTGCTTTTAAATCCATGCATAATTTCATTATTTCATTTTGATCATCCATTTCATATTTAACAGGGGCTATTATATCTTTCTCCATAAACTTTTTTTCTTCTAAATAATATGTTCTAAACGCAAAATTATGTTGATCGTCCATATATAACTTACCTATTTCATCGGGTAACATAATTATTATGTTACGGAACTGTCCTTCTTTTGAAATACTTTTGCAAGCTTTTTTTATAATAATCATTTGAAATAAATCCTTGTGCAGACTCTCATGTTGTACATTACCAGGAAAAACATAATCCACGGTGTCACCCACACGTCTGATGGGTTACCATATTGATAAGGTGACCACTCAACATCTGCTTTTCCAAACGAAACTTCACTTGGACGGACATCTTTGTTGCCAAAAAAAAATCGATTTGTAATTCTGTTCTTTGAAATTATCAAGAAATCGATTTCACTAAATAATAAGATTTTATTAATAAATATACATTGTTTATACATATTATAAATTTATAACTAATAATTAATACATACCTAAATAATAAGAAATCGATTTTTTAAAGCTTAATAATTACTATTTTAAATATAATAAATATATTCTAAATTAATATTCTAAAACAATATAAATATAAAATATAATATAACAATAAAAGTATTTTATATATTTTCACAACGCAACATAACACGAGGTAAAAATAATATGTGATTGCGATAATCAGATAGATCGACAACAGTAACGGCACAACAGTGTTACCACTGTTACATATATATTTATATAGAATCTTCAATTTAATTTCACCTAAAATAAATTAAAATATAATTAAAATAAAATAATAACTCGCATAATAAAAAAGGAAAAAACAATTGTTATGTAATCGAAATAAATTCATCTCCCAAATAAAAATAAAGACATATGTAAATTTTTGTATTATAATAAAATAGTATCAATATAATTAATCATATAGAAATTAAAATTAAAATCAAATAAGAATATATTTATTGAAAAGAGCAAATAATTTATATAGACTAAATTAACTTAGAAGTAATAGATACGTCTAACAATTTCTAATAAAATATTAAATATATCTTGATAACTTTCGAACTTACTACCCCGAGGCCCTTCTGACATTGGAAGGAAGGTAATAACACATACCTACCATCATCAACATTTTATCATTCTAACATTTTAATATTATCAATCCCAATTTATCTTCTTTATATATCTTTTTTCCCCCCCTATTATTTTATTTTTACGTTATTTTCGTGTTATTACTAAGTGGCGCCCAACACAGGTTTAGTTTCAATTTTTGATACTAAGAGTTTAGCAAGTTCCAAAATTTTTAATATTATTTAAAAAAAAAAAAAAAAATAATAATAAATAAATAAATAAACAAAAAAATTAAAAATTTAGATTAAATGAAACTAAATTAATTCGTATTATTACGATATTATTATATTTATAAATATTACATTAATGGTAATAATAATAACAAGAACAAAATAAATAAATAGAACATGTTAATGGTTAATAAATAAATAATTATTTATATAAATATAATATAAACCCCTATTTTATTGCTATTAAATTATTGCTAACTTTAAAAGACTATTAAATATATATACCTAGATTAATTAATAATTTTAATAAAAAAGAAAAAAAAGGGCAATAATAATAATAACAATAAATAAATAAAATAAATAAATAGAAATAGATATAAATAAATACAAATAAATAACATAAATAGATAAAGAAAAGGGGTATTATTTTTATTTTAGTTTAGTTTAGACTAATTCACTTTCATTAAGCTTGATTACTAACATTTTTTTTAAAAAAAAAAATCTCAAAGCTTATTATTATTATTATTGTTATTATTATTATTATTTTTTCATGCAAGCAAAAATGTCCACACTAACATCAGCGACAAAAGAAGCTAGCGAAGAACATAATGTGCAGATGACAATATTAAATTTACAATGCCAACAAGAAGAGGAGAAGTTAAAGCAGGAAAGAATTAAAACCGAAATCTTGAAACATCAACTAGAGCGAGAAACTGGTGTAATATGGGAATTTGATGATATGAATGAATTAATATAATTAAAAATTATAATAAATTTATAATAATTAATTTAATTTTACATTCATTAATTATAATTAAACAATATATATAGAAATTAAAATTAAAAAGGGAAAAGTATAAATATTAAATAAAATTTACTTATATCTAGGTATATTATTATAAAATAATTAATTAATAATTACTATTTTTATTTGTATTATTTATATAAATATACATTTTTAGCACTACTGCCAATCTGTAAAAAAATATATTTTAATTTGATATAATAATTTCATACAAAAAAATTTACCTTTCAAAGTAATTTTCTATTAATATTTGCCGTTCACGGTTGTCCCATGTCACTCTATGATGTGAATGATTATCCTGATTTTCTATACGAATGACATCCTGGCCTAATATTTCCTCCCATGGAGCAGATAGTGTCACTTCAAATCCATTAGGAATATCTTTTCCAGCTTGTCGTGCAATATTATGCAAAATGGCTGTTGCTGTTATTATTGGAAATATGTTTTCTAACTTTACTCTCAATCCTAAAGCCATGGCTGGAAATCGTCGTTTCCAAGTATCAAATAATCTTTCTACTACATTTCTTGTCCTGATATGAGATTCATTATAAAGTTGTTCGGATGGAGTATGACACTTTTGAAATGGAGTCATCATATAATTGCGAGAGGTATATCCACCATCTCCCACTAGTACTGCATCTCCATACATTTCTTGAACAAACAAAGTTCTTCTTCTACATTCACGGAATATTCTTGAGACGTGAGTACTTCCATCATACCTAACTACTATATCCATAATTTCCATGTTAGCATTACATATAACTTGAACATTCAGTGAAAAAAACCCTTTTCTGTTATGGAATCTTTCTGGAGCTTCTCCACCTGAAATCAAAAAAAATGATTTATGTTATAATTATATAACATAAATCAGCATCTTTTTGATAAATTATATTATTATAATTAAATTATATAGTATACCTGGTGATTGCCAGAACTTAATATGAGTGCAGTCAATAGCACCAATGACCCTAGGGAACCTGGCAATCCGGTAGAACTCCAACTGTGTTTATTTATTTCTTCTGCCCCTTCAGGAAACACAATATATTGGCGACGCAAGGAAGCGATAGCACAATTCACTTTGTGTACTATCCTGTTAGCTGTTGCTGTACTAAAACCACTTAAGTCCGCTGCAGTGGATTGGAAGCATCCAGTATCATAGAATCGGAGAGTGCACAATAACTGGTTGATAGGGGAAATACAGTTATTCACTTATTCCTAAAAATAATAATTTCAAGTTCTTTATTTTTTATTTTTTTGATACTATGATACACATATTATTCATGATGTACTAGTAACATACTTACTTATATATTTATGTATTTTTATATTTTGTCTATAAATACATTGAAATAAAATATCAATAATTAAAATAATATCGTACGTTAAAATAATTTTTCTATATTTAGTAAAAAAATTTAAAAACGGTTCCAAAATTTTACCACATATATATAATAGCTATGTGAACATCCAAAAAAAATTTCAGGTCTCTATCTTAAAAATTGCCTGAGTTATCGTGAAATATAGAAATTGAATTCGTCAAAATTTCATTTTTCGTAAAAAATGCAGTTTTTTCGTCATTTTTTCGCCGTTTTTTCTACCGCATAGCGTCAATTTTGAGAAATTCAAAAATGACCTAAGTAAAGTACTAAGTACGTCCACTTTGCTACCGGAAACATACCCTATTCGTGAAAATCGGAGCATTATTTCGGGTAGTATTTTTGTACACAGACATAAAAAAAAAAAAATAAATAAACAAAAAAAAAATCACACATCATTGTAAAACCAATACATTCTTCGCTTCGCTCAGAATCTAAAATTTAAAAATGTATTATATTCTATATAACTAATGTAGGCTATGTAAACTAAACTAATGTGTGTGTGTATATATATAGGTATATATGAATAATGAATCTACTTATATCATAATATAGTACTATAGTAAAAAGTATTTATAGATATACAGATACTTTTTCAAAATGTATTTTAATACTTATTATAAATTACTATTATAAAAGTATTTAAATACAAATACAAATACTTTTAAAAAGTATTTACAAATACTTTTAAATACTTTTATTTAGAATTTCACAATACGCTTATACAAATTTAAAAATTAAAATTCATGTTATTAATTTTTATGATTATATATTTATTATTAATTATTACAAATAGGTACTTGTTTTTTTTATAAATTACAAAATTTTAATTAATTACATGATTTATTCAATTTATAAAATTAATATTTATCTATCAGTATATTCTATATATACCTATATATATTATTTAAATAATAAATATAATGTAGGTATTATATTAATTAATGTTTGTCCCGTATTGATATAGTTATAAACGATTATTATCATGTTCTATAGTTCTATTTTCTATATATTTACGAATTTTCTATATTTACGTACCTACATAATATCGTGGCACGTGCAACATGCAAATTATTGTTTTCGGTTTATTTTATTTTTTAAATTAATATCATACGAAATTTATGTGGGAAAATAAATTACCTATCAAGATAATATTAGTTTTGATTTAGTATGTAATATTTTGTGTCAATATGTCCATTTCAATAGGAACACAATATATACGTATTATGAATCATGAGATACTATATATACTATTTTTCACGAAGAAACGAGAAAGGTAGTGTTTCGCGCATGCCGACTGAGCTACAGATTGCTGTCGGACGCCTCGATTTGACTCGTGCGCTCGAGCATTGCCGATGTATAGCGATGGGGAACGATGGTAATTACTACCGCTGGCTACACAGCGTGCTTCTATTAATGATCAATATTATTCAGTATTATACCAAATATTTTTATATTTATTTTATTTGCAAATAATATCCAGTAGATATACAAAATGTTGTGTATACTCTCACGAATTCGCACAGTGTACCGTAGGCGTACTTCCCGACCATAGCTTAAAATTACCGACCCTATGTGAATTCAGCGCGGAGTGCTGAATCCACTAGGATTCGACAAAATATACGAAAATGATGTTTAGAGGTTTTGGCTCCGCCCATGGTGCTGAATAAAGTTTGGTCAGGAAATACGCGTATCGTAGCGTAGTAATGTACCGCACAGGAATGTGTTTATTTTACATCGCTACGTATACACCACGATTTAAGATATACAGGTTGGAACTCTGCCTATGAAAGCCTAACCGGTAAATCTACTGTTGAAATCAGCTGTTAAACTAATGACTAGCGCGACCAGCGGAATTATTTGTAACTAGAACAACATGATTAATAATTATCGTTTTCATGTACCAACCAGAACCATAAAATTGAAATGTTAACAAACAAACAAACATTTTATCATATTATGCGTATGAGACAATTTAGTTATATGCAAAACCAAAGCAGTAAAAAGGAAAATAAAAATAAATAAAAAATTATCAAAATTAGTTAAAAGTTAACATAAAGAGCATGTTGTTAATAAAATTGTTTATTTGTTTTGTTTTATTTATTTACTTTATTTATAATTATTAATCACATTTTCACACTTCAGTGTTCAGTCTATAGTTTATATTTCACTTTTCAGTTTAAAAGTTTAAACTTTTAAGATATTTAATAAGGGGTAAAAAACTAAAAACTAAAAAGTAAGAGCAAAAAATTGACCATCAGAGAGAGTTCAAAATGATAGATGAAACCCGATAATTAATTCATTTTCATTATTACGTAAATATTTTAATACCTTTTGCAAAAAAGCGGGAATTTTTAAAGTTGAATAATTATTAATCATGTTGTTCTAGTTACAAATAATTCCGCTGGTCGCGCTAGTCATTAGTTTAACAGCTGATTTCAACAGTAGATTTACCGGTCATATTTTGGGATTGTTTTCATAGGCAGAGTTCCAACCTGTATATCTTAAATCGTGGTATACACAGATACATAATCATTGGCTACCGCTCTCGTCGTCGACGTCTGAGAACGTAACTACACATGACCAGTTGGTGGTGGTTGTGTGGGCGAGGTGCGGCGTGGGATGCGCAAGAATAACGAGTTTTCGTCGAGACGTACTACCGTTCTCTCATGAAAAATAGGTAGGTATAAACCCAGGTATAAATAATAATATATATACCTATTACGACTTATTATGATTGTTTTATATTTATATTATATCGAAAATCGAATGACAAATATTGTAAATAGTAAATACTAAATATTAATGTCGATCCATCATCCATAATAAAAAGTATTTAAAAAAAGTATTTGATTTTAAATATAAAATACTTTTAAAAAGTATTTAAAATACTTATTCAAATACATTTTTTAAAAGTATTTAAAATACGTATTTGAATACTATAAAAGTATTTAAATACTTTTACTCAAATCTGGTACTGGCTTAACTTCAGGCATCCACGTTCGGAGAATTCTGGGGGTTGGCGATGCCTCCGGCTGCCTGGGGAGCGTGTTCGCCCCCCCCCACCCCACACTGGAACCCCCCGGACGGCGGAGCAACTATGACTCTTTTCAAGGATGTTCTGGCTGTCAATACAAGCATCGAAGTAGTTACACAAACGGTATTTCATAAAGATTAACTCGAGATGTGAAATGGTCATATTACAGAATATTGAAATTGGGTTCAAAATCGAGTGACCGAAAAAAGTCGATTTCTAGATGAACGAGTAAGTACAGTTTTAATCTAACGGAGTAAAAAACTTCCCATGCTAAAATAATATTTATTAATAGTTATGTTTAATTTCTTTCTGACCATTAATATTATTCATTATCATTTATAATCTAGTGAAGTAATCTAGTGACGGTAAGCAAGATTATTCACAAACAAACTACGCAACCAATAAAAAATCGCACGTCGTTTTACAGATGAGCAAGATAAAAAAAAGTGCCAACAAGCAATAACTTTGGGTAATTAATTAACCTATCAATTATAATATACATATATTAAAGAATATTATTATAATGTTAAATGTAGATATAGAATGTAAATTGCCATCAAAATTTTCAATATTTTATTTAAATTATAATAATTTAATACAATAATAACAATAATTAAAAAAAAAAAAAATACAATTATATTTAATTATTAAATATTAATACATTTTTTAATGCAATATTTTTTTTATTATTATTATTAAGCCGCGGTAACTAAAGCCATTGGCAATCACAAAACTACAAAAATTACAATATATACATATTTATAGTTTACAATTTTACAATTAGTTGTTTCTTAGTTAGAAATTTGAATAAATTTTCTATTGAGATGAAATATGGCCAAAAAGATTCTGCAAGGTTGTATGAATGTATGATATATTGAATAATATATATAATAGTCTATCTTCTTCATATTATGTTCTACAGTCTGTTATAATGTGTTCGCAGTGGCGTATTTGTATATTCAGCGCCTATAGGCCTGTAGAAATTTGCCACCTTAAATTACTAAAATATAAATTTATTGGATGCATGTCAAACAGATTTTATTGAAAAAAAATTATCAAATAAAAAAATATTTAATTTTCACAAAATATTGTTTAATTTTTTTATTAGTAAAAAATGTTTTAATATAAGTACATAAATTTTATTTTATTATAATTTACGTCTACTTTTAGTTCTTGCAAATTCGTCAATTAAATTATTGCCATTTAATTAATTTAATATTTTACTCTATTAAAAGTAATAAAGCTAAACTGTTCATTAATTATTAAATAAAAATTTCTACAAGTGACTCTCACCAAAATAACTAAACTGTTCAATTTATCATGAGTTTTGGTAGATCTAATTAAGTACAATTTTAGATAAGAAATTTATGTGAAAACAGCCTTCATAAAATACGAGTATAACAATATTGTTGACAAATAATATTATATTATATTAGCTTCTTTTGATATTATTTTTTTTAAAGAATTAAAAATTAAATATACTCTACTATGAATAAGAAATATATTACCTACATGTAATATTATTGTGAGTTTTACAATAATAATATGTGTATTATAGACAGTTAGGTAAATAAAAAATTAATATAATTTAAAAATTTACAGCCTCTCAAAATTTGCCGCTGTAGGCCCGTGCCTACAGTGCCTATACGTAAATACGCCACTGTGTGTTCGACAGTGAGGATATGGATACCGCAAGTTAAGCAAATAGGTTGCTTTTCTTTTTCTAAATTAATGTTTTTATGTATATGATATTTGATAAAATTGGAAGTTTTGAATATAAAGGTCTGAAAATTTTACTGAAGTATACTGATATATTACTTAATATGATATCAAAATCAGTGGCGTAAATTGGCCTCAAATTCCGGTGGTGCAGATTATATTTTTTTATTTAGCAAGTACCTACTCCAATTTCCTTGATAAAACTTTTTCTAGGAATATTATAATTTTATTATGAATTATTAAATTAATATGTATATATATTATGATTACAATATATTTTATAATTTCGTATTATTTTTAATAACAAAAAGAAGAGCTTATAATGCTGTGGAAGAGATAAAGATCTAAATAGGATAATGTTGAATTTTGATTAACATTTGAATGCAATGATAAATCATTACATTAAAAAATAAGATTTTGAGCAAAGTTTCAGATAATATACCTATGTATTTATTAAAATGTTTACATTTATCAGTCTCTACATTCAATATAAATGTCTATAAAACATTAAAACCCTTAAATGAGTCACCTAAATACCAAAATTTGAAAGTACTTCGCTCACAATCGTTTTATAAATGTAAATATGTAATGATATATTATTGAATTGAAATTTTTATCAAAATTCAATACTATCCTTTATAGACATGTCTTATTTATCTCCTTTAAAAAAACTAAGTACCTACCTACCAAAAAAACCTTACATATAATTTTCGCAATTATATGGAACTGCGTTCAGTAATATGTATTTGAGCTTTAATACAATTTTTAAAAAATTATTGTCTTTATTAATTATTATTGCAAAAGCATAAAGAAATAATAAAAATAATACTTTAGAGTTTCTTAGATTACCGATTACTACAAAAAAAGGAGACTTAGGATTTTTCAATTTTTTGATAATATGTTAAATAATATGTCAATATACTTCAGTAAAATTTTTACACCTTTTAAAACCCAAAATTACCAGTTTTATCAAACATATAGATAAAAATATGAATTTTAGGAAATATTCATAGTTCTACATTTTGTAAAATTATTAACGAAAAGGTTTTATCACATAAGGGTGATACACCTGCTGATATACATAATAGTACCTAAGTGAATACCAATTTTTTTTTTTTAATTTTCTAAGTTCAAAATGAATTATCGTGAAATATTGAAATCGAATTCGTCAAAATTTTAGTTTTGTGAAAAATGATGTTTTTTCATAATTTTTTTGTCCTTTTCCTATCGCATAGGGTCAATTTTAAGAAATTTGAAAAATGACCTAAATAAAGTACCTACCAATTACATCCACTTTACAATTGGAAACATATTATGCTATTCATGAAAATCGGTGCAAGACATAAAAACAAAAATATAAGATACACATCATTGTAAAAACCAATACATTTTTCGCTTCGATCAAAATAATATAAAAACATATTTCAAATGTGGTGGTGCAAGTGCATCATTTGCATGAGCCACAATTTACAACACTGATCAAAATATTAGGAAAATCCCAAGACTCATTTTTTTTTAATAGATGTTTAAAATTGAAATTTCAGTAAAATCAATATTTAAAGTAGGTAGGTAGGTATCTATTTATATGGATTTTTCTTATTTTATGTATGAAGATATTAATTCGACCACAAATAATGCTCCGATATTTACGAATAGTATAGGTTTTCAGTAGAAAATTGAATGTAGTTGGTACTTTATTTAGATGATTTTTTTAATTTTTTCAAAATTCACCCTATGCAGTAGAATAAATGACGAAAAAACAGAATTTTTCAATTCAATTTCAATATTTGACGATAACTCGGGCAATTTTGAAGTTAGAGACTTAAAAATTGTATAGGGTGTTCATTTATGAACTATATAGGTATGTGTAGGTACCTATATGGTTCATATGTGTGAGATAAAATTTTGCGTTTTAAATATTTCATAAAAAATATCAAAATTTTAATCAATTCCTACGTTATCTGACTGAACCTCGCTCAAAATCGTTTTTGGAATGCAATAGTTTATCATTGCATTCAAATTTTAATTAAAATTAAACAATATGATTTGCACACCTGTATCCCATGCAGCAGGAGTATCAACTCGTCTTTTTTATTTGTATATCCATCTATATCTATATAAATAATAAATGTATATTAAATTAATTTGGTTGTTATAGACAACCAAAAATATGGTACTTAAAAATATTTTAAAAACATAAGTACCTACTTATATAATATGTAGTTTTGTAAACAAGGGCGTCCATCTTCAAAACTTTAGGGGGGGACATGATATGACATTTTTGGATAGATATAGGTATATAAAAATTAACATTTAAGCAATAATAGATATTTTTTATTTCAGTTATACCTAGTATAAACAAAACATTATATTATTAAGTATAGGATAATATTACATGCAATAATATTGTATATAATGAAATAGAAATTTATATAGGTTTATATATTTATATATTAATCAAACATTAATTCTAAATTTCTTTTATTTTTTGAAAATTCCCGAAAATTATTCCGGATAATAATAGATTTCTGTTATATATACATAAACACAAAAAAGCCCGGGGGGAGTTGTCCCTCCCTTGCACCCCCAAATGGACGCCCATGTTTGTAAATAGAGATAATATTTTTATTTGATTATTTGACTATTAATTCTTCAATTGAAAATAATTATTGAAGAGTTTTTAAAATTAATATTAACTTATTTTTTTTTTTTTTTTTTTTACAGGCTATGAAATGTCAATTAATAACTGCGTTAGGAGCTCTTTGTGGTACATTAGTGTCATTAACTTTTGGAAAAGATGGTATGTTGAAACTATTACTAATTATTATTTTTATTAATAAATAGGTATAATATTATTATTAAATAAAAATTTTATAATAATTTTATTGATAATGCGACCAAAAAACGATTGAAGTCTAGAAACCCCCCATTAAAAACAGCTAAGGAGCTAATTGATGCAAACTTCAATATGATGATCAGCTGGAAACGAACATGATCAGCTGCGGCAGTGAACGACATCCTCTTATGTAACATATCACCAGGACATATACCCACAGGATTTAACTTACATCGCAATCTTTGTTGCAGACTAAATAGAATATGAACGTTGCATGGCAGATGTGCAGATTCTTTGCACAAATGGGGCATGAGAAATTCACCAGAATGTGACTGCGGTGCCGAGAAGCAGACCATGTACCACATAGCTTTTGTATGTCCTATCCATGCCTACAGAGGACCCAGAATCGACTGTCTCACAACTCCTCCTACATTTATTAAATGGCTGGAGAAACTAGAACTCAAAATCTAAATACCAAATATCAATTTGTTACCTAATTATTATTATTATTTTTATTTATTTTTTTTATTTTTTTCACATAAATTATATGCATGTAACTACAAACCATACGCTAAATAAATAAATTAAATAAAGACATACAAAATAATTTTTTATTAAAGATTTTCCATGGAAATATATTTATAAAAAGCATACTGCATACAACCTCATGATAATTATTTATTTAATAATTTGTAGATTTCTTATAGATTAATAAATAAATGACACAGGAAATTAAATAAATAAAGATAAAAACATAAAAATAAACTGAGATATGATTGACTCAGACTGGATCTGCAAGTCATATTACAGCACTTGATTTTAAATATAGGTCTGTTCCTATTTATATATATGTATATGTATATATATATATATTTCATAAAGATATTAATTTTATTAAGTAGGTACCTACTTTATTAATTTGTTTTTATACTTAATTACATTAGTCTTAGATGGTACGTATTAAGGAAACATTCAAATACAGTAGGTATTCACAGAAAATAGAAATTGTAAAGAAGGGAATCTTGAAGAGGGTTTTATTAATAGGTTATATTACAAATAAATGTTTAAATGCTGTAATTATTAAATCATCAAATATAGATGTGTTATTGTAATGAAAATATTGAAGATGTTGATCTAGCTGGTATTGAATCTGATTTTGGAATAACCAAAGTACCAATTCCAACCAATAGCATGCAATTAGTGAGTCAATTTGAAGTGGTAATGAAAAAAATATTAGGTATATAAAAATTAACAGACCGAAAGCAACAATTTTAGTGGTTTAGAATCAGAGGGGTTGCAATATGTTGTTGGCTTTGTAGCTTAGAAATAATCAAAAAATATCCACATCTTATTGATATGAATAACAAATCTAATACAGAAAATTAAATTTGCTACAAATCTAGAGGTGGATTGGCTCATCCATCGGAACAATTATTTGTAGTTGCAAAGGTTATTGAAAAATTATTTAATAACGTTCATGCAGATAATTTGTCTACGCAACCTGAAATTACGAAAACATTATAATTAATAAAAAAAAAAAAAATAACACCATTAAATTTTAACGTAGAAAAGGAAGTAATAGACTGTTTAGTAACAACTACAACGTTTATCAGGTTTATCAGGGGAATTATTTCATCAGATATAAATATAAACGGTCCAACAAAAATTCTAAAGCCAGAAAATAATTAATAAAAACTCGTTGCATTGATAAAACTATATTATGCATTTAAGTGTTAATTAGATATAAATATAATAATACACTATTTTTTCCACGGGTGTATGACGTGTACCCCAATATTATATTTTGGTGTATTGTGTTCATATACCTACCTAATTATTATGAATTAAAATTTATTGAGCACAAATTTGAAATTTATATTTAGGAATCTACTTGATTAGTTAGGTACTCGATAAGAATATTAATAAAATATTTCACTACCAGTTAGAGTGTAATATAATTATATATAAATTAAAAAATTATGAATTGAATTATTTTTTAATGAAAAAAAAAAGTTATTGGCGTAGCTCGCCGCATTTATCTAGAGTTTATTTTTTTTTTCTCCTATCTACATTGTAACATATGTAGTGCAGACGTGCAGTAGTGATAACGTCAATAAAATAGCCTTCTCGTTCATGATATGGCGATTGTTGTGCGTGTGTGTGTTTTCTCCGTTCGGTCGTTAGTTTCGTTATTCGTTTTTCTGTGTTTGTCACGTTTGACATTGCAATACATGATTGTTGTCCATTAGTTTTTATTTATTTTTTTCATATTCAAAATCAAATAACTAATTAAATTTATTATTGTACGCGGTACACACGTACAGTTGTAGTTTCCACGGAGTACCAAACAATGGCGCTGTGTAGACTTGTTGGTATTTCAAACGAAATGTCATTGATTAACATCAAACGAGCTCTGACAACAGGTATGCGCATTGCAATTAATACGTTTATGGAGAACACCGAAAAAAAAAATTTACTTTTGTTATGGCGTGTCGTGAAACGAATAAAAATTTGACCAACGTGTTCTAATAATTAACCATTAACAAACAATACTATGTCATATACTTACTAATTGTCGTGCTTTTAAATATTCAAAGTCGTTGTTATCGTTGTTACGCTGTTCGTTGTTATCGTATCATTAAATTCTGTTGTGCACGGTTCTTAACACGATACTTAAAACATTAATTCTTTGTCACATTAATGAAAATTTATACAAAAGCTTTTGCCGGCTATTATGAAAAATTATAGGTATACACATTATATAACGCTTAAATCTTATTATAAAACGGTTTAAACATAAATTATTCGCATACAAATAGTTTTAATAGGTCATTCATAAGATTACAAATTATCAATTCAAGTTATTTTATTTACTTCCTGGTTTAGTGTAACAAAATAAATATCCTTGAAACTATTTTTCTTTTAGATATTTTATTTCATTATTGCATACAATTTAATTACTTACCATTAATATACCAATATAATATATATATCATTTTTACCTAGGTACATGATTAAATTCAATATTTTTTAAACATTCTATGCAAGTGCCTAATATATAGATTATAAATAATAAATTTTTCATTAAGTGCTCATTAATTATTACTTAAACATAAAACAATAATTTTAAATTTTAAGGAAATAAAAATTCAGTCATATACATAATGTGTGAGATTAATTAATTTGATAAATTCATGATATAAACTACTTACCTATACAAATTTAAAGAAAAAATTTAATATTTATATTTAAATTATATTAATTAGGTAATTTGTTTTAAAATTTATTTTTAATACTTTTATTATTGTTCAGTACTTATATTAATCGTATAATATTATTATCAACATCTTACATTTATATTCATGTCATTTTTATATATAGGTTCACAGAAAAAATTTAAAATAAAATTATATTTTTCTGAAAATGGCATTATTGTCTAGTAATAATACATACCTAGGTATATTTAATTTATTTGAATTTTAATAATATTATTTGCAGACAAAATATTAATAATTAGGTGTTTGTATTAATCAATGTAAATCAATGATACAATTTATTTTCTGAGGTTTTTTTATAAATATATTACAAACAATATAGGAAGATATTAAATAGATAATTATATTATATTTTATATACCTAGGTAGAGACTTATAAAAAATAAAAAAAAGTTTATCATCACGTAAAGTTTTTATGTCAAATAATTTATTGTCATAAAACACCACAAACATTATTTTTATTTGAATAATCAATTAATTAGATATTAATTTATAAAAATTATAGTTGTGTTATTTATAACTTATTTTATTATCATTCTTAAATATCATATAATAATTATAAAGTATATCTAGGACAAAAGTTTTAAATTTTTGGCTAAAATCCAATTATTTTGGCCTTAATTTAACCTATTTATTTTTTTATTATACTATAAATTATAAACTTCTATGGCATATTAGGTACTAATTACAGGTAAAGTAAAAATATCAATAATTAAATAAAATTAATATTAATTTGTATGATTATAATTTTTTATTAAATAATATTATTTTAGTTTTTAAACAAAAAAGTATTGAATTTTGCTAATAGTAAAAGTGGAGAGATTAACACAAAATAATAAGGTTAACCTTAATAAAGTACCTATTTATTGATTTGGTTTGGAATTTCATCACAAGGAAGGATTCTTTCATTTTTATTTTTAGCAAGTTTTGTGACATATTGCCTATATGTTTTTATATTATTAATGTATAATAATATTTATATATATTTTTTATTATTCATTATATTATTATTTATTACTTTATCCAACATACTCATACATTATACCCAATTTTCAACAGTAATTACTCATATTTTCCAGTAAGTTTCTTATTTAGTAGAGAAAAGTAAAAATTAATGAAAAATTACAAAAATGACAAAATTTGTGGAAACCATATTTTTTTTTAATTTTTTTTTACAAATTTGTTTTCAATTTATTAAAATAGAAAAATATTGAATTTAAAAACTTAAAAATTTTTAAGTATTACACAAAAATTACATTATTACATTTTATTTATACAGTATTATTTTAATATGTACACATAATATAAATACATTTAAAAAACTTGTATATTGATAATTTTATTTTAGAATAATCATTTATTGTATTTTAGGTCAGAGATTATTAAGCCAAAATAAACACACTTCTTCAAAAATTGTTGATGAAATACTAGTTATAACTTTAAATTCTCCTAACTCGAAAGTAAGTTTGTAAATTATGTAAATTGTAAATATAAATCACCATAACAACATGTATATAATTATAGGTAAATTCTTTGTCCCATGATGTGATGAATGAATTAAAAGCTAATTTGAATAAAGCCAGTCAAGATCCATCAATTAAAGGAAGTGTAATCATATCTGGTAAACCAAACTGTTTTATTGCTGGTGCTGATATATCTATGTTACAAGCATGTCGTACAGCTGAAGAAGTTCATAAAATATCTCGTGATGGTCAAAACATGCTTTATGAGGTTGAAAATTCATCAAAGCCTATTGTAGCAGCAATAATGGGAGCATGTTTAGGCGGCGGACTTGAAGTAAGAATCATTATTTTAATAAATATATACTTTACGTGTATTATTATATTGTGTAATATAATTTTTAACGTTAATATTATTTTAATATTTATATATTTAAATTTTTAGGTTGCAATGTCTTGTCATTATCGTATTGCTGTAAAAAGTAAAAGTACAGCTCTTGGATTACCTGAAGTTATGTTAGGATTATTACCAGGTGCTGGAGGTACTCAACGTTTACCAAAATTAGTATCCATGCCTACTGTTTTAGATATGGCTTTGACTGGTAAATCATATAGAGCTGATAAAGCATTAAAAGTTGGTTTGATTGATCAACTTGTAACTCCTCTTGGGCCTGGTTTAAACACTCCATCAGAAAGGTTTATTGATTTTATTGATAATATAATGATATAATTATTCATTTTATTATTATTTGTTAAAGAACATTGGAGTATTTAGAAGAAGTTGCTATTGATGCAGCTAAAAAATTAGCAGCTGGGCAAAAATTAGCAAATAGAAATAAAAACAAGACCATAGTAGATAGTGTAATTGATTTAGCATTAAAACAAGAATGGTTACGGGAGAAATTTTTTAATAGTGCTAAAGGCAAGGTTTTGAAAATGACACAAGGTCTTTATCCTGCTCCGTTAAAAGTAAAGAACTAAATTAAATTTTCTTAAAAACAATTTTATTACTATATGAAGAAATTAAAACTGTAATTTATGATTTAATTATTTTAGATTATTGATGTTATCAAAACTGGAATTGTTGAAGGTAGTACAAAAGGATATGCTGCAGAAAGTAATGGTTTTGCTGAATTAGCTATGACCCCTCAAAGTAAAGGTTTAATTGGACTTTTTCAAGGACAAACCGAATGCAAGAAAAATAAATTTGGAGAACCTAAAATTGCTATAAAGTTAGTAAATGTATTTATAATTATTGTATTACAGAACTATATTATATAGAATTAAAAGTTCTAGTACTATTTAATCAAGGAAAACTTACTAAACAAAACTAATTTTACAAATTAATTACAATCATTTCTTTTAAAAAATTACTTTTCAAAAATACCCAATAAAAATTATATAATAAAATTTTATATTTTATATATGAACTGTGTGTGTATTCTAATTTCATTAATAAATATTTTTAGGTATCAACAGGTATTATAATATAATTATATTCAAAATATATTTCTTACTATAATTAAAAATAATAGGTAGCTTAATTAATAAGTCGACACAACTTCTTTTTGATAAAAAATTATAATTGTATATATTTTTCTCTTGTCAACGTATAATAATTTAATAACAGCCTTATATGTATAAATTAAGGAAAGAATCGGTGGTAATCGATATTAAGTATAGTATAGGTGCATAGAAAACAAGTCTGTGCTTGCCGTGAAGGTTCGGTGGTAAAAGACATTGTGGTGAACGATGTGAATCATTTGGTCGTGCACCCTCCGTGTTTTATTTCCATAGTTGAATTGAAGGTCATGATGGGTGCCGCGCCACCTAGGTTGGTGGTTGACTATAAAAACAGATCATTTACTCATAATATATCGGGTCTTGTCAAAATATGTCTACCTATGGACATATTAAGCTAATTATTAATAATTATCAATTAATTAAACTGATTGTTACTTCTACAGATTTAACAGAAACAAATAAATTAATATGATATTGTTACTATCCATTATTTATATTTTTATATTTTCTTAAAATGTAATGGTAAAATTAAATTATTATTTTTTTTTTTTTATTAATAATTAAAACTTCATATTTAAGCAACAAAAATTAAACATTAAATTTGAAATAGAATTTTTAAAAGTTGTAATTTACTTCAATTATTATACTTAAAAAAAAAAAAATTGAAATTATTAACTGACCTTGATTTGAATAAACATTAAATACATATTTTAATTTCATTAGATAATTCAAGAATATTAGATTCATTGTACAATTTGTATTTTTTATTACATGTATATTTATTAAAATATTAAATAATAGTTCACTTATAGAAATATTATTGTCATTATTAGGTTTATAATAACTATTTAAGTATACAAGAAACTTTTATTTTATTATTACTTTTTACCATTAATATAAAAAATTAATATAAAATAATTTTCTTTTTTTTACACTCTATAGAACGGTTGGTGTTCTTGGTGCCGGTTTAATGGGTGCTGGAATAGCCCACGTAACTGTAGATAAAGGATTACAAGTAGTACTTAAAGACACAAATAAAGAAGGTCTTGCCAGAGGTATTGGACAAATTGAAAATGGTTTAACAGGTGCAGTTAAACGCAAGAAAATGACTGCGTAAGTCCATTTTATCTAAACAAATATATTTTTAAAATACTCTGAATAAGAAGCTAATTTACCTCAATGATATTTTTAATCCTTTTAAAATAAAAATTAAATATTAAGTATTTTATTAAACATGCAAATATACACATAAACTTTTTTTCTTTTATAGGATAGAAAAAGACAGGTATGTATCTGACTTGACAAGTTCATTATCATATGACTCTTTTTCAAAAGCTGATATTATCATTGAAGCTGTATTTGAAAACATAAAAATAAAACATCAAGTAATTAAGGAACTTGAACAAGTTGTACCAGAACACTGTATCATTGCAACCAATACAAGTGCCATACCAATTAGTAAAATATCTGAAGGTAGCAAACGACCAGAAAATGTAAGTAATTTTTTTTAGTATTCTATTATTATTTATTAGATTTAAAATTTAATTATATCATAAAATGAAATCTCTGATCTTTAATAGTTTTGATAGAATAATAAATCTGTTACTAATACATATATATATATATATATATATATATATAAATTCTGATTTATTCAAATCTAAATTATAATAATGAATCTGTATTTTACGGTATAATTTTTTATATCTTAAAATTTACCAATATCAATCGATAAATGACCGAATTTAAAACATTTATAAAATAATGGTTACCTAAATTTACCGATAAATCATTGTCCATAGTTCCATACATATATTTGTAAGTTTACTATAATATGAAATATATGAAAAATAAAATTGATTTTAAAAATCTTTTTTCTTGTATTACCTATACAATTTCCTATTGCTATATGAAGTACAAGTAGTACCTATAACATTTAATTTTTTTTTTCATACTAATTAAAATAAAATAGTATGGAAATAATTATTTGTTAATAAAAATGGTTCAGTATGTAATTTCATTATTATATTATTAAGGTAATTGGAATGCATTACTTCTCTCCTGTCGACAAAATGCAACTTTTAGAAATTATAACAACTGATAAAACTTCTAAAGAAACTGCTGCTGCTGCTGTATCATTAGGACTTAAACAAGGAAAAATTGTAATTGTAGTTAAGGATGGCCCAGGATTCTACACTACTCGCATTTTGAGTACTATGTTATCTGAAGCAATGAGATTATTGCAGGTATGATCCTTAAATAATGAACAATGTAGGGTGTATAAAGCTCAATTTTGGTCATATGTCAAAATTGATTGTATATATATATATATATATCAATTCAATAAAATCACCTAGCTTTCGTCTTTGTCGTTTGGTAACCAATTGTATGACAAATTCGACTAATATAAACCTAGCATAATTAATAAATATTATATCAGTATATTAAAAATTTTACATTTTAGGAAGGTGTAAGTCCTAAAGAACTAGATTCAGTCACTAAAAGCTTTGGATTCCCAGTTGGTGCCGCTACATTATCTGATGAAGTTGGTATTGATGTTGGATATCACATTGCCACTGATTTGGCTAAGGTGTTTGGTGAACGATTTAGTGGTGGTGATCTCAATGTTTTGAAAAGTATGGTAGATAGTGGCTTCTTAGGTAAGTGTTATTTAATGAATTATATAATATAACACCTATTATAGATATATTTTGTTTTACATATTTATAAATGTTTTGCTTAATTTAGGTCGAAAATCTGGGAAAGGATATTTCGAGTACAAAACTGGAACCAAAAGTAGACCAGAAAATTCAGAAGCAATTAGTTTATTAGAGAAATTTAAATTGACACCAAAAGGTGAACAATCTGTGGAAAACCAACAACTGCGTATGGTTTCCAGATTTGTTAATGAGGCTGTTTTATGTTTAGAAGAATCAATTCTCAACAATCCTGTAAGCATTTCTTATACATATTAACTTCATAATTCATAAAATAAGTTGACTTTGAAACTATTTATATTTTTTTATTTTATTTTATTAAATGTAAACTTTTAGTTATTATTTCCATGAGTGTTATAATATTCTTAATTTTCCCTATTACCATATAAACAAATTATTAATTGCTCCCTCTATTATCTTAATCTGAATCCACCCCAATTATTTGTATTACATACATTTATAAAAAAAATATAATTAACAATTATCCAGTAATCAATGCTATTAAATTATAAAAAAAAAATATTTGATTAGTTTAATTGAATAAGATTTAATATTCCAATAAGTATATTTACATAATTTTTAATTATTTTTATATTTTTTACAGACTGAAGGTGATATTGGTGCTGTGTTTGGACTTGGATTCCCACCATTTTCAGGTGGTCCATTTAGATGGGTTGACTGGTATGGTGCTGATAAGCTTGTTTCTAAAATGCAAACATTCCAAAATGATTATGGTCTACCATTTCAACCATGTCAATTGTTGTTAGATCATGCTAAGGATAAATCAAAAAAATTTTATCCATCATAAAAAAGGAACAATTGGATATTACTTAAGAATTTAAAAATGAATTTGAATTTATTTATATAGCATATATTTTGATGCTTAAAAATAGCACTGAGAAATTAGATATTACATAATATGTAATTTCATTATTTTTATAATTGTTGGTTGAAAGTGTTTAAATATTTTTTATAATTATTATTATTGTATCCAGTATAATAGTGTTTTGTTTGAATACAGCTTGTAATATATATTTTTTCAAATAATAGTCTAATTTTATTCTTTATTTATTTATTATTATTTTTTTTTAATGTGTTCATTAATAAAACTATAATTCTTATTTTCATCTAGTCTGTCAAAATAAATGATTGTTTATTTAAAGCTGGCAACACATGTTTATTTTTGATCTAATATAACGTAACGTAAATGAACAAATTTAAACTATTCATCATCTAATAGTTCTAGTATTTACTGTGTCAGGATGTTAAACCCACGTTTTCTCAGATATTCTGCCCATCCCTCATTTTCATGCTTTTTATTTTTATTTGATAACACCAAAAATCGCTTACCTATGTAAAAATATTAGTAATAAATTCTTAATTAATTTTGTAAATATTTATTAATATTAATTATTTCAATTAGGATTATAGTTTAAAAATAAAAGTGGTTAAACCCAACGTTGAACCACTAACATACAAATTAACCAAACGTTTATAAATTTTAGTAATTGTGTGAATGTTTATATAAGTTTTAAAATTATCAAAAATTTAAAAACATTATACCATTGATAGTAATCTTCAGAAGAAAAAGAAAAATAAAATTTAAATTATCTTTATGTAACTAGAAATTAAAATGGCCAAATGGCATTTAAAAAATAATGGGTGCAGACGTCCTAACTGTTAATAATTAATAAATAAAATAAATATTTATTATGTAACTATAAATGAGAAAATATAATAATTTAAAATCATTTCTAATTGAAAATTTTTAATGCAAAACTTTTCTTACTATTTTTATCAATTTTGAATTATTAATTGATTTTGATATTAAATATTGGTAAACAAATAATGATAATAATATATTAATTATAGGTTATTGAATAATTGGACAGTGGCTGCTTGAAAGGTGTATAATATTTGAATCACGTGATTGTGTTAAAGTTGGACTTTGGTTCCCTACGTCTGCTTTCCATAACCCATGAGATATGGGTTAAGTCTAACTGTTTAATTGAGTATTAAACTTTAAATCCTTCATTAACATTGAGCAGTGTTACAATGTTTTAAGAAATATTTTTTGGGGGTTGGTGGGTGGTTATATAGTGTGATTCAACCAAAAAAAAATTTCAAGCCGCCACTGTATTGGATATATTCATTATTACATATTTACATGTGTTATTAGTATTAAGATAAATTAATGTCCCACCAAATTCTTATAAAATATGATGTGGACAGGAAGTACTATGAATCGTGTTCTGGCTTAATACATTCCTGGCCTAAGACACCATGAAAATTCTATATTTCTAATATTGTAAATTATTTATGTGTTATTTAATGTTTAATCTTCGACCATGAAGGAGTTCAGTGAAATAATACCGATGACGCGTTCGGCTGTTTAAGTCAACGCATAATTGATAAAAATAAATAAATTAAGACATTTTAATGCAATAAATTTTCAAAATTTGAAAAATCATCAAATTAATAATAATTGGTACAAAAATACCAATTTATCAAATTTATGACTTCAGTATTTTGGGATTATTGACCTAAAGTAACTGTTAAAATGACAGAAGGTCAACATTTTTCTGACCAGTGTTCAAACTATTCAATGACTATAACATGTTAAGACATTAGATGATCATACAGTCTGATCAATACTTTGAAATAGGTAAAAATGATATTTCTCAATAGGTACTAATATAATATATCTAATTATATGAATATTGTTTGATATACAATTTATAATACATTTCACAAAAAATAAAAAATAAAATAAAAAATGAGCGATTGCCATTTGATTTATAGCATACATGAACATTAATTGAACAGCATTGTTTAAGACATGAAATGGAAAATCAATAATACAATAATGTAAATACCTATAATAATTATAAATTAAATAATACAAGGTAAATGTAACATCGAAAACATTTCAATATTATCCTTAAAATGACTACAGTATGATATAAGTCGTATGCTTACTGTTTATTAATTTGAATAAGAAATTATATTGTATTAATTGTATACAAACATAAGTATGACAAAAAGACATATTAATAATATGTTCTTCTAGACAAAATATAAAATTAATTGTAATATTATATCATAATAATAAAAATAAGTAACAAAGTAATGCAATAATATTGAGTTTACATAGTAATAATATGAAAATGTACTAAAATTATTAATTTTCATCATGAATCTAAAATAAATATAAATTTTTTATTTTAAAAAAAATTACTGTACATAATTATTATTATAGCAATTCCTTCTAAAATATTTGTTTTTTCTAGCATGTTAATTATGAAAAAATGACAGTAAAAAAATAAGTTAACATCAAATCCTAATAACATTTTTAAATAATTGAGTACCTAAATATTATATAATATAAATGATTTTCATAAGAAAATGTAAAATTGAGTAATATAATATTAAACAATAAAAGTTATATATAAATATAAAGCATATTCATTATGAAATAAGAATAATTTTTTAATGTATTTATATATATTTAATGTAAATAACAAATAAGTCAATTAAATATTTTGTCCAAGATAATACTTTCTATTTGATTAAATTTAATTAATGATTTTAAATCATTAATTTAAAAAAGAAAAAAATACTTAAGTTATGGAAAACTAAAGTGATTTTATTATTCATTTCCTTAAAAAGAAATTAAAACTTCATATTATAATTATTACATTGCATTTAACAATAGAAGACATAAAAAATGTTTGAAATAGGAAGATTATTGTGGACTACTTTATAATATAATTTTAAAATTTCATTAGTACTTTTAATAATAATAATATTGTAATAATATGATTTCACACGTACAACATTCCATGTTAAGCCTAGAAATTTGGTATTTTAAGTAAAATATACACACTTTTGTAGAATTATTTTATTACAGTCATTGATTATATTTAATAAATACTTATAAATTATTAAAATACTAATTCAACTTTTTGAATTTATATATCAAAGTAACAATCTCTGATTGATTTAGTTATAATTTGATTCTTTAGTTGATCAAATAAGGTACTTGAGACAAAAATTAATTAAATTTATAAATACTGTTTTTGATCTTCAATATAAACTTAATATTTACATATTTTAAAGTTTTAATATAATTAAATTGAATAAAGGTATACAAAATATAAAATAGGTTTATAAAATAAATTGATTGTTAGTTATCTGTGCTAACTAATCTGATTCATTTACACTATGTTGAGAGAATATATCACTTATTTCTTCTTCTTCTTCATCACTCTCACCAAAATTTGATTCATTTGAATTTTCTAAAATGTAAATATTCTATGATGTATTAACAATATAAAATAAATTGAATTACATTGAAAAATATTCCTGTTAAGACACTTAGTTTAAGCTGTGGTGGCCAAACTTTTTTTATCAAGACCATAACAAAAAAAGTAATTTTATTGGCTGGTCAAATGTTAATTTATTTCAAATGTTTCTTTAAATGTTTAAAGTTATATGGATATTATAGGTATAAATATGAAGTGCTATATATTATTTAATCAAGTTTGTTATATACCTATTATACAATATACATAATATATCTTTAATTCATAATTTTATTAAATTATTTTTCATGTGATTAATTTTGTTTTCATATTTAATAAAAATGTAAAATATTTATATAAATAAGATACATATGGTGGGTCATATAAAAAAAATGATGGCAGGCAATAGTTTAGCTACTTCTGATATAACACATTTATATAACTTCAGCAGAATTTTTTTTCCGCAGAGTTTGAAACGAGGACCTGGAGGGAACCACTTTTGCATTACTTCCTCCCGGCCACCATGAACTTCAGCAGAATTATATTCATTTATAACACTGATCTAATAATTGTTGAAATAGTACTGTAAAAGGTGGTAAAGCTAGCAAACAATATTGATTACTAATTTTATTGATAATTTTAATCATATTTATGATACAATTTGTAGAATGTAAATTTTAAATTATTTCATTAAGGTAATTTAATAAATTATTTATACTTTTATCATCAATCAATGTAACACTAAATCGATATTTTATACTAAATGCAGTATATTTAATAGAACATCATAAGCGTAACGTAGGAAAAAATTAGTATGTAAGCAATTTTTTGTTTTTAATTGTCTATATTTATACAATTATAAACAATAATATAATAAATAATAACCATATGATTTCATAAGAAGTTTCAAAACGTATGATTATATTATAATTATTATGTTTTATAACAATATTCTTGTTAAAAATTATGTTTTTTGGTCCTTCTGAACAATTTAGAAAATGTTGTTCATACCCTTCTGCCATCTAACCGTCAAATTATAATAATAACTGTTATAAAATAAAAAAATTAAGAGATGTTCTCTGTTAATAATTTGTCTTATAACAAAAAATCCTCATCACTAATATATATATCAAATATTTCTAATGTTAAAATCAATTTAAAATTCATGAATTAGGTCAAAACGCACTATTCCCAAAGGCAAAAGTAAATCAAAAGTAACTATTTCCAAATTATGTCAAATGTAGTATTTTCCATAGTAAATATTTTTTGTTTGAAAAATAAAGCAAAACTTGCTATTTCCACAATGCACTATTTCCCATAGTACAAAGATAGGGAGTGGAATTGAATTAAATACAAAACGCACTATTTCCATTGGTATTAAATTTTTATGAAACAGATTATAAATATTATATTATTATTAAATTAAATAATAAATCAATATTGAGCGGGTTCATTATTTTAAATTGTTTGTACATTTTGTCAGCTGATGAAAAAATCATTAAGTCTCTAACATTATTATTGTAACAAATTTCGCCAAAACTACAGTTTCTTGCATTATCTCATATTTCAATAAAAACAATCATACACATTTGTAAAATTTAGATGTATTTAAATTATTTAAAAATGTGATAGTATTTTGATTGAATATTTTTGATTTTACATTATATTTTATTATATCTTAATAATTTTTATCATGTCTTCTACTTCAAGAATGTTTATTAATTGTATACAAATATAAAATGTATTTATTATGTTTAATTTAAATTTAAGGAATAACTTGAACTTACATTTAGCTTAGCAGAAGACTTACATTTAAGGAATGTACTGCTAGACAATGATATTTGTATTTTATATGTGAATTTTTGTAAATACGATACCTCGTACCTTAACATTGTAAAAAAAAAAAGAGCTAGATATGATTACCGGACATGACAAAAAAATGTTTATTATAGTTTTATATATTTCTAGGTAAAATTATCATATCTCTATGATTATTGAATCGTTCATAACAAAAAACCTTCAAAACTGAAAATGTGAAAAATGGAAATAGTACGTTTTGGAATATCACCCCACAATAAATTATTAATATTATTTACCATTGACATTCTGAGACTGCAATAAATTCTTAGCTGGCCATGAAAACTTGTTATTATCATCAATTACAGATTTATCTCTGGATAAAGTAAAGTTAGGTTCACCTGTATTTTTAAATATACATTATTTATACTGCTAATTATTCTAACTTTAAAAGACAGACAATCATGATAATAATTAAAATATCATAGGTACCAGTAATGTCTGGTGTGGAAGCATCAAGCATTGGTTGTAATATTCTTCTTCGAGCATTGATAAACCAATTATTTACTTGCAATAATGTTAAATTTGTCTGTGCTGCAATAATTTTCTTTTCATCTTCAGTAGGATATGGATGCTAAAATATTAAATTTAAATATTTTTAATTATAAATACAATGTTAAAATACAATAATTTTATTACACTTACATAATTATTAAATTATTATAATTAATAAAAAAAAAATCATTGATTACAAATTATAATATAACATACTGGATACACATTAACATAAAAATTCTTACATTAATATGACAAGAACCTGAACAAATTACATATCAAACAATAAAACTAATTATGGCCTGGTTTTTCGCCAAGTTATTCGCCGGATGCGAAATTTGAAATCGTGTCACAGTCGGCTCATTTAACTCAACTTCTCTTCACCGCCCAGTCATCGTGTGATAAATGATAATTTTATGAAAACATGATAACGCACTAGTATTTTGTTATCAATATAATTATTATTAATAAAAGGTAAATTAATATATAAAATATAAATATAATTTTTTTTAAAAATATTTACTAATCTATAAATATATTAAGTAAGTTTTTTTAATTTGTAAAAAAAATATTTAATTTTTAATAATGTATATTATGTTTATTTTTATAGATTCAAGTAATAACGGAAGCGTATGTGATCAATTTATTTAATTTTGAACGTGTAAATTGTAATTTCGGTTGATTTTTTTTAAATTGTGAATTTAAAAATTCTATATGTTTACTAATAAATAATAAATTATTAATTATATATTACTAGGTACAAGTAACAAGTATACTATGCTATTTTGGTAGTTGTAATATATTTAAATGTTTAATATTATGTATGTATAGTGTTATTATTTATATAATGATTGATTTGAAATTGTTTAATGAATGTCAGAATGTATATACAATTTATTGTATTTTACTATAATAAATTATTAAATTATAATAATGGTGATAACAAAATACTAGTGCGTTATCACGTTTTCATAAAATTATCATTTATCACACGATAATGCCCAGGTGAAGAGGAGATGAGCCGACTGTGACACGATTTCAAATTTCGCTCAATAAACTTATTTGGTGAATAAACTTCCAATTAAAACAATATATTTTTGTTTGGTTTTCCTTTTTTATGTCTGAAGTCATCATATCAAAATATTAGAAAAATCCATAGTCTAAATTTTTTTTTATAGCTGTTTAAAATTTTATAATTATATAATTTTTATTTTTTTGTTTTTATGTCTGAAGACACTTTTACTACCCGAAAAAATGGTCCGATTTTCACAAATAGCATATGTTTCCGGTAGGCAAGTGGATGTTCTTGGTACTTTATATAAGTCATTATTCGAATTTCCCAAAATTGACCCTATATGTTAGAAAAAACGACGAAAAATTACAAAAAACGGTAATATATTAATCAATAGGTACCTACATTATCTAACTGATCTTCACTCAGAATCGTTTTTTCAAATGCAATGGCTTATCATTGCATTCAAATTTTAATTAAAATTAAATACTATTATTTACACACCTTTATCTCTGTGGCAGGAGTACCAGATTGTCTTTTTTAAATTTAAAATATTCAACTAAGACTAGTTAAAATGTATATTTATTACAGTATTAGTTATTATATTAATTACTTTAAAAAAGAAACAAATACAAACAATATAATAATATTAAAAAAATATATCAATATTTATTTTTTCAATCTTTGCATTCTTGGAATTAATTAAAAAAAATTGACTGTTAAATGCAAAATTATATTAAAGTCATTCATAAATGAACAATTGTCATTTTGAATTATTAAGATGTTATTAATAATACACATATTTTAAGTTATAAAGTATTTTACTCACAATCAAGTGTTGAAAAAGCCAAGAGCGCATTACACTTGTAGCATGTTTGGGAAGAATTCCTCTTTTTTGTTGTCTTTTTTTTTTATTTCCAAAATAATCATCTTCTTCATCACAAGATCCACCACTGGTAGTTGATAAAGACCCTAAATATAAATATTTCCTTTATTGTAGTTAATACACAATGAAAGAATAAATATATCATATACCATGTGTTCAATTTTAAAGGTAACAGGAAATATTTCGAACACATGACTTTGAATTTGATTCAGGGTTTTTTTGCAGGGTACAGGCCATGTAAATACATATGATTTTGATAAATTCTAATTTTTTTTTTGGTTTGCTTTATTTATCTACGTATGCGTAGTACAATAAAAAAATTGTAACTAGGAACCACCATTTTTGACACTGAATTTGGATTGCTCTATTTTTCTGAGCAACTTTGTTCTTCCACATTATCTCTATTCCAAAATCTAACTCTTCTCCCACTAACTATAGACCTATTGCCTTATCCTCTGTTATATATAAAACTATTAAATATATGATCAAAAATCGACTTGATTGGTTTTTAGAAAATAAAGGTCTTATTCGCAAGCCCGGATTAAGGGGGGGCAGGGGGGGCCACGTCCCCGGGGCCCGTGAAAGTCATGGGCCCTTTTATATTTTAATCTCAAGGCTATAATTGTGTTCCGTAAATGTCTCTTTGAAAATTTTTTTATACAAGTATTGTATTTTTTCATAAAAAAATTTAATAATTTTATTATTGAATTGAATTTTTTTGTTCTATTAGTTATTATTATAAAAATATTTTCAACTTACAAAATATGTAGGTATAATTGTATATTTATAATTGATTCGTATAATTATGCGATATACAGTTAAAATTATGATGGTATCACCGTGATGGTTTTGTCTTTTGTGTAAATATTAATTATTATTTATAAATTTGTGTTAATCCATAATCTTACTAAATTATATTGTTATTAATAATTATTATGTATACTTTTATATTATTTACATTGGGTAGTTATATTAATTTATTTTATTAAAAAATATTTTTTATTAATCTATCATCTTTAATCATTTTGTCAACTGAATGTGATGTTCTAGAAGAAATAAGTTTTGAAGAATCATTGGTAGGATTTGCTTCACAAAAAGCAAGAAAAACGTGTTTTGTATAAAATATTCAATGTACAATATTAAAAAAAAAAAAAAGATGAGCTGATACTAACCGCACAGGATACAGGTGTGCGAATCATAGCGTTTAATTTTACTTAGAATTTGAATGCAATGATAAACCATTGCATTCGAAAAAACGATTCTGAGCGAAGTTCAGTCAGATTATAATTTTCGTTTGAACTAAAAATATCAACTTAAAACAGCTATAAAAAAAAATTGAGAATAGGGATTTTTATAATATTTTAGTATGTTAAGTAATATGTAAGTATACTTAAGTAAAATTTTCAGACCCTAATACCAAAAATTGCCAATTTTATCACACATTATATACGCGAAAACGTGAATTTTACGAAATATTCAAAGTCCTATATTTTGGAGAAAAATTAATGTAACGGTTCCAAAATTATACCACATATATATAGTAGCTATGTGAACATCCAAAAAAAATTTCAGATCTCTATCTTAAAAATTGCCTGAGTTATCGTAAAATATAGAAATCGAATTCGTCGAAATTTCATTTTTCGCGAAAAATGCCTTTTTTTCGTCATTTTTTCGCCGTTTTTTCTACCGCATAGCGTCAATTTTGAGAAATTCAAAAAATGACCTAAGTAAAGTACCAAGTACATCCACTTGCTACCGGAAACATACCCTATTCGTGAAAATCGGAGCATTATTTCGGGTAGTATTTTTGTACACAGATATAAAAAAAAAAAAAAAAAAAAAAAAAAAAAAAAAATCACACATCATTGTAAAACCAATACATTCTTCGCTTCGTTCAGAACTAAAAATGTTAAATTTATTGTCTTAATTATTTATTATTAGCATAATTTAAATTATATATTGTACTAGAGTCTAGAGTAGTTTTTATAATAATAAATATAATAATATATTATATTATATTACATATTTATTTTAAGATGTGTCATTATTAAAAAAAAATGTACTCATATTTATAATATTCAAGTAATGATCAGGGCCCATAATGGAATTTTATCCCCAGGGCCCTAAGTGGTCTTAATCCGGGCTTGCTTATTCGGTATTCCTGACAATCTTTTTGGTTTTTGCAGAGGTCTTGGCACAATTTAATGCGTCTCTGCATTAATAAGTAAGATCTATCAATCTTTTTGCGATAAAAAATTTCTCACTGCAGCTTTCATTGACATCAAAGGCGCTATTAACACAGTTCATATTCCTACTCTTATTTCTCGTAATTTTAAAGATATCAAAAAATTATAAAGATCAAAATTGCTCACAAAAAATAGAGCAATCCATATCCAGTGTCAAAAATGATAATTCCTATTTAAGAAATTTGTATTTTACTTCGCATGCGTACATAAAAAAACTTAAAAATTTGAATTTATCAAAATATGTATTTATATGTCCTGTATCCTGTAAAAAAACCCAATCAAATTCAAGGTCATGCAATCGAAATATTTCCTGTTGCCTTTAAAATTGAACTCACAGTATGTTATGGTCAATGCTGATAATTGAAAATTTTTAAGAAAATGACAAATTTTTAAATATATTTTTATGTTAAAACTTAATTAATGTAATCATTATTAATTCATTATTTTAATTTATTGTAATTTAACTAAAATATAAATTATATTTATAACAATAAAGATAATACAGAAGTTATATTCTTATTAAATGTCATTAGTTCATTGTATTATAGAAAGAATTAATGAAATTGCAATTAAATACTATATTTTTATACATGGTTAAATTTTTAATATAATTTATAAAAAAAATATTTACTTACCATGCATAACAGAAACATTGTTTGACAATACATTTGTACCAATTGCTGATTGTGGTGTCTTTTCTAAAGAATTTTCAAGCGTTGATTTAGTGACTGTCAGATCAATTTGAGAATCATTTGAAGTTTGAGATATATCCTTCATTTCTATAGATGTAGATGATGGTATATTTGACAAAAGACTGGTAATGTTTTTTAAATCCATTATTGTCTTTGGTTTTATAATATCGTTGTCTCCAGATTGCCGCACAGAAACTCCTGAAGAGGATATCACCTGTCAAACATTATTATAAACCTAAACCTATTATAGCATAATAACATAATAATACTACATATTTAAATATATAAAAATCAATTTAAAAGTATTTTTATTATATATTATTTAGAAAAAAAATTGATTTAATATTCAAATGTTCAATTCCCTAAAATTAATATTTTAATGAAATTACTTATATATATAATCATAAAAATAAAAAATATATTTAAATATAAATAGTTAGGTACATATTAGTATATTACTATTCAAAATAATACTAAACTTAATTTACCTGAATATGGTGAGGAGAATGGCACAACGGAGAATTACTATTACTTGAATTACCACTGCTATTATTATCTAAATAACCAGAAGTGTAATCAGAACGTAATAAATTTTCACTTTGCATTTTAATTTTAAGACATGTTATGTATCTGCTACAAAAATCTTTACAGAGTTCTTGAACTTTTTCAAGTTCTAATAAATGTATCCGTAACACTTGAATAGCTTTAATCATCTGAAAAAAATGTAAATAGAAACAATATATTTATATTAGGTATATACAAATTCTGGAATTGTTTTCTAATTTATATTTAATTTTTGTATATTCTACAAACTAATCAACCGTTGTACAGATTATTATTCATATTGTTATACAAATAAAAAAATAAAAAGACATTGAAATGCAAGATGGTGTATCTGCTTTTCAGAAGCAATTAGGAAAATATACTTTTATACAAATAGAAAATAATGTGTAGAATGTGTAAAAATTTAAAGAAGTTAAACAAATATGTATTTATTATAAATTATCTATTTACACTAAATCATGGGTTCTCAACCTTTAGAGGTCCACGCCCCCTTTCAAACTATTTTATGAGTTCACGCCTCCCCCCTCACTACTATAAGATTGATGTATGCATAATATTTATAAACTATACATTAATGTTGGTTATTGGATTAATATGAATACAACTTCAATGACGTTTTTTTAATATTAAATGAATTTATTTGCACAAAAAAAAAATATTCATTTTCACGCCCCCCCTGAAATTTTGTCACGCCTCCCTAGGGAGGCGCGCCCCCCAGGTTGAGAACCCGTGCACTAAATAGTGTAGGTAAATTTTAGATACTGAGCGAAGCGAAGAATGTATTGGTTTTACAATGATGTGATTTTTTTTTTTTTTTTTTTTTTTTTATGTCTGTGTACAAAAATACTACCCGAAATAATGCTCCGATTTTCACGAATAGGGTATGTTTCCGGTAGCAAAGTGGACGTACTTGGTACTTTACTTAGGTCATTTTTTGAATTTCTCAAAATTGACGCTATGCGGTAGAAAAAACGGCGAAAAAATGACGAAAAAACTGCATTTTTCGCGAAAAATGAAATTTCGACGAATTCGATTTCTATATTTCACGACAACTCAGGCAATTTTTAAGATAGAGACCTGAAATTTTTTTTGGATGTTCACATAGCTACTATATATATGTGGTATAATTTTGGAACCGTTACATTAATTTTTCTCCAAAATATAGGACTTTGAATATTTCGTAAAATTCACGTTTTTACGTATATAATGTGTGATAAAATTGGCAATTTTTGGTATTAGGGTCTGAAAATTTTACTGAAGTATACTTACATATTACTTAACATCATACTTAAATATTAGAAAAATCCCAAGTCACAATTTTTTTTGTAGCCGTTTAAAGTTGATATTTTTAGGAAAACGAAAATCTTAGAATCCATAAGTATAAATATTCTGAAAACACTTTCACTACCCGAAATAACGCTTCGATTTTCACCAATAGCGAGTTTCAGATGTAAAAGTGGATGTAGATGGTACTTTATTTGCAAGCCCGTATCCAGGGGGGGTTATAGGGTTTCGACCCCCCCCCACGAAATGTTTTAAGTAGTTTTATATTTATAATATAACAGACTAACTACATATATAACTACGTATAATATAATCATTTATTTTTACTTCATTATATTAAAAATTTTTATCCCCCCCCCCCCGAAAATTGATCCTGAATACGTGCTTGTTTATTTGGTTCATTTTTCGAATTTCTCAAAATTGACTATAAGCGGTAGAAAAAACTTCGAAAAAATGACGAAAAAACGGCATTTTTTACGAAAAATGAAATTTTGACGAATTCAATTTCTATATTTCACGATAACTCGGGCAATTTTTAAGTTAGAGACTTGAAAATTTTTTTGGGTGTTCACATATATGTGGTAAAATTTTGGAACCGTTTTTAAATTTTTTTACTAAATATAGGACTTATAGCTGTTTTAAGTTGATATTTTTAGTTCAAACGAAAATAATAATCTGACTGAACTTCGCTCAGAATCGTTTTTTCGAATGTAATGGTTTATCATTGCATTCAAATTCTAAGTAAAATTAAACACTATGATCCGCACGCCTGTATCCTGTGCGGCAGGAGTATCAGCTCATTTATTATTAATTATTATTTTACACAAAATTGTTTGTATAAGACATATAAACCAGTGCTTTTAAACTATGGCTGTGGGTCATATGAATATCATAAAGGAACAATAAAATATTGATATCCGTCTAATATGTTACAATACCAGATCAGTGGCGCAACCAGGGGTACCGGGTCTATAGCCCACCCATGAATCAAATTTATTTCTTCAATTTAATAACAATTGTTTTTTATATAGGTTTGCATACTCAATTGTACATACAAACATTTTCAAATTTCAAAGTATTACGTATATTAAATATAATTGTATATAATCTATAAGTAAATTGAAGTACAAGCGTACAGTCACACATTTTGTAATTTTATGGATCCCCACCCCAACATATATTTCTGGTTGCGCCATAGCCCTGACACTCCCTATTAAAGCAATGTAATTTCAAAAAATGTAAACAAACCAAAATCGACCTGACGGTAGATTAACCACTAAACAAGAAAAAAATATCTTTTAAAGAAAATATGCAACACTGTATATAATAATCTTTTATCTAAACACTAAAATTGTTTTTATCTTTATTTACATTTATTTTTAAATAAGTGTTCTAGAAAAAAAATACTGCTACAGATAATTCATGGTAGTAACTAATAGCACAGATTATATTAGGTATATAGTTTATATTTTCTAATTTAGAGTAAGTAAAAAAACATTTGGTTTTGTGCATGAGAATTAAGAGGACAGTTTTTGTAGGGTTAATGCCTACATTATTTACCCCAGTAAAGGTTTATTCCAATAAAAAAAATCTGAATTTAGAAATTATAATAGGATCCACATTTTTAATCCTTATATTACTATCAACTATCAACTACTGTCTAGTGTCTAATGATTTTACAAAAATTAAAATATTTATATACTTTGCTAATGTATATTATAAATCTTATATGTGAAATAAACTTTTTTAGTTAAATTTAATCCACGGTTCTTTATACAAGACGTGATCTAATCAATGATATTAAAATACAAAATCACGGCCTAACATATAAATGACATGTAAGGCCATGTACTAAACTAATTTGATATATTTTATGATAAATTGCCATTTAACAACACTATATATCTAATCTGTGATATAATGTAATATTTGTTACAATTACAATATTATGGTAAAATGAGTATACAATAAATTCATTTTATCAATGTTGCCACTCTTACGTGAGGTCGATTTTGTTTGTTTACATTTTCAGCAAACGGCCAAGTGTCCTATCTGGTTTAATCTAATCTATGGTTGCGCTACTTTACCAAATCGCATAAACTACATACATTTGAAATAGTGACCATCCATTTCTTCAACACCAATAAATTTGGTAAAAAAAAAATTCAAATAATACCATATAAATATTACAAACAGAATTCATATTTCTATTGTTTTATTCTGATGAATATAAAATTATAATGTATTTAAAGTGTATTATAGAGTTTCCTAACCTTTTAGTTATGGCAACCCACTAATTTATAATTTTTGAGATGGCTACCCCCATAAAAAAAAAATCCAAATCATATTCATATTCATATTTTTTTTTTTTTTTTTGTTATATTCAAATAAAATTTTTTTAAATTTTACTTTTATGATTTTTTTACTATTTTGCAATTTTATAATTTTTAAGATTTTATCCTTGTAATTAGTTAATAACTAGCGACCCATCAATATTATAATATTTTGTGACACATTGGTTGAAAAACACAGGTGTATTACTATATTATTAAAATTAAAAAATTATTGATTTTTAATTTTTTATAAAATAAATATATTATTTTATGTATAAGTAAAATTAAAGTCTTATGTTTACAATTATTACTATATTTTACAATTTATAACAAAAATATAAAATTCTGAACTCAGTGTGTAGTGTTTTATATACTAAGATATAACATTTATTGTGGTATAAATACATAAATACATAAATTAATAAATTAAATATGTTTTAATACTAAACAAAATAATATGATTTGCAATATTTTGTGTCGTGTGTGATTAATTTGATTTAAATTTTTCATGATGGAATCATGACACAATGTAAAATTTTAAAAACAACAATTGTTTTGATTTTTTTTCTACTGTCTATTATTATTTTTAAGGAGTAAATATTTTCAGTTACTAATCAATTTTATTCACAATAAAACCAAATATTATTTTACACATTAATTTATTATTAATATATTTATATATTTAAAATTAAATTAATGCACATACCAGTCCATCAATTTCTGTATCATTTATTAAAAATGGCTTCCTATCTCTTTCCTGATGTTGAACGAAAGCTTGAATATCCATATTAAAACTTTCAGAAGTTGAAATTGCTGCAGACTGGGTAGCTTGTTCGCATCTTTCAAAAAGCAATGCTAGTAAAGGAAAAAGAGGATGTCTGAAAACAGAATTATTGTAACATTAAAACAGTGTATAAAAACCTATAACTATATGAATATTTTTTAAATTGCTTTAAAATAATATAATATATTATTTATAATTATAAATTACTTGTAAACTGCTCGTTTGTCTGCTTCAAACACAGCTTGATCAGTCTGTTGGATATTGTTGTTGGCAATCCCCGTTAAATTAGATGTGACGCTATCGGAGTATGACACCATCATTAAGCCTCATAAATGTTTTCTTTTTCCATTATCAAAATACCTGAAAACTAACAAAACAGCATGATGTATTTATTACATATTTTATCGCTGTAATTTAAGGAGATTTTTTAGTGAACATACAATAAAGCGAATATAGTTTTTACAGGAGACAATTTTGAGCCAGACGTAGGATAATAACGCGCAGGGACTCGTTTGTTGAACATCGGACAGAATTCATATGATCGTCTTACAAACGACTTAGCGAATGAAACCCGACCTAACTCAAGTTCGGGACTGGCAGATTTTCTACAAATCACTTTCGGGATGATGCCCAAATCAGTCACAAGAATACACACACGTGCGGTATTACAATAAAATGGGTACTTACCTACTTACTGACTGTGTTCGTTTGTCGACGCGTCTTATCGAGAGACAACTCTCGGTCATCAACCATATGACTATCAACGGTGAACACGATGACAGGGATGACTACCGGCCCCAAATGGCGTTACTCGTGTTGTACTACAGCGGCGGCGGGCAAGACGCCTTTCGACAACAAAACGACGTACATCACTCGACAAGAGGACGAAACGTTTCGCTCACGTGAGTACAATTAATGATAATAATAATAATAATAATAATAATAATAATAATATTGTTGCGGTAACAAAAATAATAACAATATGAGTAATAACAATAAACAGACGTACGCGTTACGGCGCGCGGCAAGATAAGGCAGTGCGAACTGCGAGTGTGATTTTTTTTTTTTTTAATTTTTTTTTATTACTATTATCATCACGGTCAGCACTCGCGGTGTCGTCGGCTCGTAGTTCGGAGCGCTGTCGCGACGGGCGCTCAAGTATTTATCTCTTTTTTCCCCCTCCGTTCCTCACCGTTTTTCACTGCGGGACGATAACGATAAAAGCCAAGTGCCGAGAACGGAGAGAGAGATAGAAAGAGAGTGAGTGAGAGAGAAAAGTGAGTGAGAAAACGGAAAAAGACAAAAGTAAAACTACCGACACGCATGCCGTCCCGTGTATTGTGCTTCGTAATGCGACATACAGGGTGAACGGAATCCTCAAAATACGAGAAGTGCTATTAAACCCACTACCCACTCGATGATAGTTCTACCATACCAATAATTATTACGTATTACAATAGTTCATACGTAAAATTAAATTCGCAAATAAATAATAGTTGGTACGTTACGAATCCGAATCTGTTAAATTTACTACGGAGGGCAAAATGAAACGAGAATCGACCGCAACAAATATTTATATTTGATATTTGTTTCTAACCATATACCTATCTATAAAATAAATACATAAACATAATTATATTAATATTATGTACGTGACATACCCACCTACAACCTACAACCTACGATGAAATATTTTGGTAAAAAAAAAATATTTTAAAACTGTACCTACGTCCAATCAACGGACTATTTTTTTTAACGTTGGGTATAATATTATTATTTTCATTCGACAGTCGACGCGCGGATTCGAGTAAAATCTTTACGTCACCCTGTATATGTATGGGGACGACGTGTGTGCGTACTGCGTAGTCGTATATACCGTGTATAAACTGTACGACGTTATTGTATCGCTTAATATAAAGTTACGTCGGTCGCCGGCGCTGGGCCGACGTTGCGAGAGGGTGTGCTTGGCGATCTAGGGGAACGCGAGAGCGAGGCGATCGCGTCGTCGTACCGTCTGCGCGGGAGGGCGACCCTTTTTACGACAACAATAATAATAATAACGTTCCGGCCCGCCCGCCCACCCGGCCGGTCGCTGCGAAACGCGCACGATGGGGAAATAAAACAGTACCGTTTTCGGTACGCGCGCCTCTACCAAACCATCCCGCTTCCGCCGCGATCAACTCAACTTTTGCGCAACGGATGAGAATAAGAGTTCCCCGGCTTCGTCATAATAATAATCCGGCGGCGCGTGTTAAGAATGTCCTACGACCTGCGCGTTTGCGAATGTACTCCCGTTCCGCGTACACTCGCATTACGCCGAAAGATGTTTTCTGATAATTTTTTTTTTTTCTGTCTTTTCCACCCCATACAAATAGACGACCCCTCTGGTGGATAGAACGTAGCCCGTACGCTACCGAATTCACGTCGATTTCGTAACCACCATAAAATGAAAAGCATCGACTACTATTATAAAGCTGCGACATCTATAAACTATATACTATATAAAAAAAATAAGTCAATTTATTATCATAATATAATTGATTTTAGTATTTTACAGAATAAAATAATTATTTTTAATTCGAATTGTAAAATATAGTTCGTTCCTGAATCCTGAACAATAAACATTCGTTCAAATTTAAAGACACCCGTATTGCCACATTTTATATTTTTATACTCATTTTAATCTAATTTAAATTCGAATACATCGTTTTAGTTATTATTATATATTTATATGGGTAGATAAGTCCAGCCCGACCACTTTATCTAAGTAGGTAGGTAAACCTATATCGATTATTCGATTCGCGAATTGTATGACATTTGTATATAAATCATAAATGCCATTATAAAACAATACACAATCATAAAAATATCGTACCTACGCGTATTATTTTTGATATTCACGAACGAAACTAAACATATACCTACGACCTAAAAAAATGTTTATAAAATAATAGTTTCATGACTTTGAATCGTTCCTGATAAATATTATATAATTATTGAAATTTATAAAATTATATAATATTATATTTTTTTTATTGTACTCGTGTTTATATCATTTAAATTGTCTTTTAATTATATCATTTAAGTGTTTTTGTTTATAAATATTTTATAATGGTTGAAATGTAATAACATTTAGTTGAAATTTCACAATAAAAAAAAAGAAAAAAAAATTATTGAAAAAAAGTAGTTATATCTAAATAGAAATGAAATTTTTGAAATTATATAAATTAGAAATATAGGTAGGAAGTTATAATAATAAATAATAATAATATCTACATAGGTACAATATTTTATTTGGCCTATTATAAAACTGCAATAGATGTATTTAATTTTTTTATATATAAATATATAAGTATGCATAATCAAAAGTAAATAAATTATTATACTTTAATCACTATATATTACATACTTAGTTATTATAGTGCCATAACTTAGATTTAGTATATAATATTTTCCTATTTCATATGTTATGACTTTTGACCATTTGGAATTTGGATGTAACCATAGGTGATGCTAATTTCAAATAGTCGAACTAGTAAAATAATATTATATTGTTATTATAGGTACAGTACCTATTTAAACTTTTAAAGTAATACAATTATTTTATTCAATCGTAATGATATTACCTATGTGTGCGACTTATTAATGCAATTAATTATATTTTAATTTTTGTAAATTAACTACTAATAATAAATAAATGGGGATTACATTTTTAGATATCTTATTTAAAAAAAAAACTTTCTACTTCATACATTTCATAGTAATTCTTTTTTTTTTTTAAAAAAAAAACATTATTTTTTAATTTTTTTAAATTGTTCTATTTTTATACTTACTTTTTGTACAAGATTTTCCATCATAATAAATTAATGAACATATTATAAAATATAAAAAATTATTTAAATTTATAATTCGTAAGTATAATTAAATGAATAAAAAAGGCATTTCATACAAACATTGCAACTTTTAAAGCTACATCAGGACTTTTTTCAAATGTTTATATTTTTAAATGTTATTACTACTTACTAACACGAGTCAAAACGTGTCCTGTGTTTTTTTTTTCTGTAAATCTGAACTTAATGTAAGTAAACCTAAATGTGCATTTAGTATTTACCCAATGTACTCGTATTATGTTGTAAGTTATATTAACATTAAGTTTTTATATATTATAATAAATTGGTAAATTGAGAAGGGACAAAATCATACATTTTCAAACTCATCTTTATTTCTGATTTTCATATTAATAGACAATAATAATATTATCTAGGTAATTATTATTCAATAAAATTGTAACCTAAAGCTACAAAAATTGTTTGTATTAGATGCATTATTATTATTTATTAAATCTTATAACTTTAGTTATTATTTAAAAAAATATGTACAATATTTTATAATATGTATATATCTTAAGGCCAGTAATAGGAAAAAAATTCCCAAATATATTTATTAATAAGTATTTTTGGCATATTTTGATAGTTTTTAATTATTTATCTACTTATACCTACTTATTGCATTCAAATTTTAATCAAAATTCAACACTATCCTCTTCCACACTGTATCCTTTTCCATATTAAAAAATCATAAATATTTAATATTGTAATATTTACAATTAATTGAATCAGAGTTAAGTTACATGTATTTGAGCTTTAATAAAATTTTCAAAATTTTTTGTCAATTTTATTTAACATTGTTGTAAAATATTGAAATATAAGAAGAATCCATATAAATAATTTAAATATTGATTTTACTCAGATTTCAACTTTAAATACCTACCTATAAAAAAAAATTATACTTGAGATTTTTCTAATTTTGAACTATGTTAACCAATATGTAAGTATGCTTCCATAAAATTTTCAAAATTATTTATTTTTTTTTTAATCATTATTGTAAAAGTGTTGAGAAATAATAAGAAGAATACTATTTATTATATTATTATATGTATTCTTAGATTTTCGATTACACTAAAAATTCAAATTTAAACAGCTAAAAAAAAAAAAAAAAAATTGAGACTTAGAATTTTCTAATATTTTGCCATTTTGGTATTACGTTTAATAGTATGTGAGTAATGACTAATGAGTATACGAGTAGGTACGTCAGTAAAATTTTCAAACCTACCCAAAATTTTCAATTTATCAAACATTATGTAGGTACATAAAATGAGAATTTTAGGAAATATTCAAAGTTCTATATTTTGTAAAAAAATTAATTAAATGGTTCCAAAATTTTATCACATATATAATATAGTACTTATGTGAACATTCAATAAAAATTTTAAGTCTCTAAGTTCAAAAATTGCCTAAATTACCGTGAAATATTTAAATTGAATTCGTCAAAATTTCCGTTATCGTGAAATTGCAGTTTTTTTAGTCGTTTATTTCCTATCGCATAGGTCAATTTTGAGTAATTAGAAAAATGACCTAAATAAAGTACCAACTACATCTATTTTCCAACAGCAAAAAATATATATAACAAGACATTGATTATACATAAACATAATACATTAATACGTACTTGTTAATAAATAGTTAAGGGATTTCTAAATTCCTATACCTATGTCTACCAATTTGTCATCCAAGATCCAACACTAGAAGAATTTTTTTCCTGCGATTTAATATTACATTACAAATTTGTATGATAATAATTGTTTAGGGATTTAGGACTTTGACTCGGTCACTCAGAGCTGGTTTAAGGTTGTGGAGGTCCTGGGGGTCCTTAACAGGAAGACGTCATTATGACCGAAAACTTTTTTTTTAAAGTACCTATTTTAGAAACAAATAATTCACGATAACTACTTAAAAGTTTCTCTTTTATTATTTTATCAACATATTTTCTTATTATTACGTAGGTACTCAGGTTGTAGCCTTGTATCATTGTTATTGGTACTATTATTATCATAACTTTTTTTTAAATCATAAATGTGGACGTATAATGCCGTATTTTGTATACCTACCTCTAACTATTATAATATTAAAGTAAATCCCGAAAGTATATTATAACAAAACTAGCAAAAAACTAAAATGCAATTTTTTTTCATGTACCAACCTATAATAATTAATATTATACTTGAATTTTATGGAGGCCAGTAGGCCACGGTTTTTGAGCCCCATGATCCTCCACTCTTAAATCTGCTTCGACTTATTAAAATTGAACGATAATAATAAACAAGAATATTATTTTATGCTTTCGAGAAATTAAAGTTTAATCCGAATTCTGAAAAAGTGAAAAATTTGTAAAATGTAGCGAGTAGTGAGGAGTAGGTAGGTATATCGACTACAGTGACGCCTGTTAATTATATTTTGAATATGTCTATAGAAAGTAAGTTTAATAAGTAAGTATAGAAGTTCTATAAAAAAAAAAAAAAAATGCTAGTTTGACAATTTAAAAAGACCCAATTTGTATATTTACCTGCTCATAATTATATAATTTCAACAGTTCAATTCATACAGACGTTAGGAAAATATAAAATTAAATAAAACATGAAAATATAAATATTTATTTCGTTATCACTAATCAGTATGAAACGCAACAATGCAACATTGACAAGAAATGCACGTCTAGACGTCTTTTTGTCAAGTCATTCTGTGATAATGGTAAGTACAATACCTTATACATACCAAACTATATTAGGTAGACAAAGATAGGTGCTATACCTACACCAGTCACCAGTATGGCAGTATGGCGGATTGGCGGTACACTTCAGTAATAAAGAAATAAAATGTTAAATCGTTATTATTGAAGTAAATTATACAATTACAATATAATATTAATGTAAATGTTGAATTATTTTAATTAACGTTTATTATTTTTTAAATATACATCAAGTTAAAAGTTTATGTTTAAACGAAGTTAATATCTTTACCGGTTAGGTAACGCACTAACGCTATAGAAAAAAAAAACAGAATATTGTCAATAGTAAGTACACTTGGGTAAAGAAAAAAATTGAATATATATTACGTTAAATATTTTAACTATCAATACATACCTACGTTTAAATACCTGCACCTATTACGTAACTTATTTTTATATGTATTAATTTATTGTTGTCGAAGAACTAATCTCCACTCTTTGTCTTCAGACTTAGAATAACGTAAATTGTAATGATAGGTATTTACTATTTGCATTTATTTATTCTTTGATAATACAAATGCATCAAATTTTTAATACTTGCTAATTTCATTAAATTACATTTATTTTTTACTCTATAGATATTAAAATCAATAATATTTTAAATATATTGTATTATTTTTTTTTCAATTTTTTTGTGCATATATCATTTCAAATTATTATGATTTTATTTGAATTCTGAACATTGTAGTACTTAATTTTAATAATGTTCTAAATGTTAAAATATTAATACCTATATTAAATGTATGTTATTATTTTAATTAATACATAATATTGTGTCTTTCCTATACATTATGTTATACATCTACTATTAAAGTCTCTGATGAACATACTACCTACATTACTGTATATATGTGTATAAAATTGTATTATTAAGTGTAATATATACCTATTAAATTCTAATATATAATTTTAATAATTTTGTATATAAAATGAATGGAAATTATCTACCTGTTATAGTATTATATTATAGTTATTTTTAAAAGGAATATATGACAATGTAACTTATAGCCCCACTTATAGCCTATCAAATACACTTACTTATTTGTTCAATTTCTCCATAAAAAAAAATTAAATTAATTTATTATTTATTAGATACCTATAATGAAAATTGAAATTATAATTAAAATAAATAGTTGAAAATAAAAAAAAGTAAATGTTAAATAAAATAATTTTTTTTCTTTGTCTAAAAGTTAAAAAGATAAAAATACTTATTTAATAAAATTATTATATTAAAAATTATATATATTATATATATGTTATATTACCTATATAAGGTTTAATTTATATTTTTTCTTTTTAGATTATATGGTCATTCTAAAATCGAATTGTTATGAATAATGATTGTGGAATAATTTGTTTTAAACATTGTAATAACAAGAACATATACTGTATCGACATACCGACAAGTTGTCCTATTTGCAAAATATATTTACAAAATCCATTGAGTATTCCAATCAGGTAAATCAATAAGTACCTACATATTTTCTATAGTTATCATAATATATTTATGACATATCAATATCAACAGTGGCGTAAATTGGCCCATGCAAATGATGCACTTGCACAATCACATTTGAAATATGTTTTAGATTTGATTAATGCGAAAAATGTAGGTATTGGTTTTTACAATGATGTGTATCTTATTTTTTTGTTTTTATAACTTGCACCGATTTTCATGAATAGCATATATTACCGATTGTAAAGTGGATGTAATTGATACTTTATTTAGAACATTTTTCAAAATTCTCAAAATTGACTCTATGTGATAGAAAAAAGGACAAAAATGATGAAAAACAACATTTTTCACGAAAACTAAAATTTTGATGAATTCGATTTCAATATTTCACGATAACTCATTTTGAACTTAGAAAAATGAAAAAAATTTGGTATTCACTTAAGTGCTACCTATATGTGATAAAACCTTTTCGTTAATATTTCTACAAAACATAGAACATTGAATATTTCCTAAAATTCATATTTTTATCTATGTGTTTGATAAAATTTGTAATTTTGGGTTTTAAGATGTGAAAATTTTACTGAAGTATACTGACATATTATTTAATATATTACCAAAAAATTAAAAAATCCCAAGTCTCCTTTTTTTGTAGCTAGCTTTTTTTGTAGTAATCGGTAATCTAAGAAACCATATAAGTATTCTTCTTATTATTTCTTCGTACTTTTGCAATAATAATTAATAAAAAGACAATCATTTTTTAAAAATTTTATAAAGCTTAAGTACATATTACTGAACTCAGTTCCAAATAATTGTGAAAATTATATGTAAGATTTTTTTTGGTAGAATGTAGAGACTAATAAATGTAAACATTTTAATCAATACATATACTCGTATTATCTGAAACTTCACTCAAAATCGTATTTTTTAATGTAATGATTTATCATTGCATTTAAATGTTAATCAAAATTCAACATTATCCTCTTTAGACCTGTATTCCTTCCACAGCATTATAAGCTCATCTTTTTGCTAAGAAAAATAATACGATACTATAAAATATAATGCAATCATATATAGACATATTGACATGATAATTCATAATAAAATTATAATATTCCTAGAAAAAGTTTTATCAAGGAAATGAGAAATATAATTTAAATAAAAAATATAATTTGCATCACCAGAATTTGATACCAATTACGCCACTGAATATCAATTCTTTATTTTAATAATATATCTATAAGTAAATAAAATATTATTAATATAATATAATTTTACTTAGACATCAAATCTCAAAAGCCTGTATGACAAAATCAGCATGTACCTTAAGTAACTGTACTAATAACATTAAAAGATATAATGCAATATTTATATTTTAAATTAGCCATAAGTTAAACAAATGTATAATAAAAAATAAATAAATAATTATACTAGAAATGTGTTTTTTTTTTTTTTTTTTATTAAAATTTAAAATTTTTATTTAATTTTTATTAAACAATATAAAATTGAAATGAATTATTAACACAATTAGGTATGTATTTTTGTTTAGATTTTTGTGTAGGTAATTAATATTTCTATAAATTGATTTAATCATTGAATTGTTTTTATGGTATAATTGAACGTATTAATTACAATTTATATAATATAATTTAAAAATTATATTGATATAAATAATATAATATGCTAACAATTTTTTTTTATTGTATATAGTATATACTCATATTTGGGTAGAAAAATTGTAGTTTTATAGAGTTAATTTTACTTGATTTTGTTTAAAATAGAAAATAATAATTACACTATAAAAACCTTTACTATTATTGATCAGTAAAAATTGACTATTCTACTATTCTAATATCTTGTAATAATAATTGTTATGTATGTTAAATTTAATAATATTTCTTACAGTCATTTTACAAAAATTCTGATGGTATTGTAAAAAATTTACATAACATTATAATATATTATCTATTTGTATATCATAGATGGAAATCTACTGAATTTATTTGAGGGTTTACATTTACCTCACTGTAAAACAGTGTAATATTAGAGAGAGCTAAGATTCACATTCCTCAAGTCCCACTTATTTTTTCATATGAACCTTGCACAATTAAAAACAGTAGTCAATTTTCAACATTTTGACACATTCTAATTTAGTATAATTAGATAAGTACCTAAGTTACCTAAGTTTTTTTTGGTAAAAATATATTATATTGTATACTATTAGAGATTTAACTCTTTTAAATATAACATTTGATATTACATTTACATCAACATCTCTTTGACTTAACCCTTATGACCAGTGACCCTACACTGAAGATATATATATTTATTGTATGGTAAAATCATTTTTAAATGAATATTAAAAATATGAAGTTAATAATTTCTATTTTTAAAAAAATTTAAAATGTATTGAATTAAATTTGTTTGTTATTAGAATTCCTTATCCATTTGTAAGAGCTTCCCAGCAACCATGTTCAGTTGTAGTAAAACCAACTGAAGGCAGTTTTTTAGAGTAAGTATTATGATGATAATTTAAATATTTTCAAAACTATTTACATTATTATTTTAAATCATATTTACCTATACTAGTGATTACCAATTAATGGATGATTTACATATTGGAGTGACAACTTCAAGAGGCACTGTCATATCATATAATTGGAATGGAATCACGGTGGATACAAACAATTGGCAAGGATGTTTAAATGTTTTTTGTTTTAAAGAACACAGTTTGGAAACAGAATGGGATGCTATACTAACAGATCTTGTAAAAAAAGATTGCTGGGACAGTGCTAGGTTAGTTATGTTAAATTTATTAATTTTTATACAACTTTAAAATTGTATACTGAATAAAGCATAATTATATTTTTATAAGTTAATTTTCAAGCAAAAATAATTTAAATTATATAAATGTGGAAAAGTTAAATTTAAAAGTATTATAATAATAAACATATCTGAAGGTTGGACATTTCAACTTGCCTTAATTTGAAGTTTTATAAAAGTTTCTTAATTTTGAATATGATGAAAATTAGGAAATATATTGGTTTAAATAAATTATGTTATTCTATTTTTTTTTTTTTTTTTACATATTATGTATTTTAGAAAACTATCCATTAGATATTATTATTATATTTTAGTTAAGTATATTTGTTGTTGTTTTTTTATTAACATCCAAAAATTATACTATTTACAAACTGTGAAATTGATAATATAGCAAACCAATTCAACAAAATTAATTATGGAATAATTATTTTTATTGTAATTTTAAATTTTAAATAAGTATAATAATTTTATTCTCTTATACTATTATCAGATTTTAAATTTTTTATATTGAGATAGTATACAAATGTGACACAATTTGCTTTAATAAATTTGACAATTTTTAGGTAAAAATAAAGGTCAGACTAATTAAAAGTTGTTCTAACTAAATAATTAAAAATATTAAACAATTCCCCTTGTGTTTTTTAAACATAAATTTAACTTTTTCTTTGAAAGTAAGTTTGAATGTTTGTTTAATTTGCAAAACTTGCAATGATTTTAAAACATTAATAACTTTATCATAATATAAAATTTATAATATATTCATTATTAATTATAATTTTTTTGTAGTCTATATTATTATTACTTTATTATTTATATTTTTGGAAAAAGTTAATTTAAATTATTTTAAGATATATAAGATTTAGAAATTTTTTAATTATATATTTTTGTTTAATATTTATACAAGTATGTGATTTACCCGATCAAATTTTAAAACCGTATTGTAATTTTTAGTTTAAATATAAAATTTCATAAATTTGTTTGTATATAATATTTTGTACATATTTTTAAATATAAGATTGAAGTTCTAAAAATTATATAGTACAAACCTATCAATTTAATACTTAAATATTTAAGATTGATATGTAATATTAAAAAAAAAAAAAGAAAAAAAATACTTTGCTCAAAATTGTTTCATTTCATATGAATAATTGTTTATATTGATAGGTAGGTTTACTGATAGGTAAAAACAACCGTTTTTCTTCCCCTTGGAGTAATAAAACGTTTTCCAATTCATATTTTCCCCTTTTAGAGAATTCTAAATACGCCAATGATTAATGTTGAGATTTTTTTCTGGTTTAATTTTGATCAATAATGTTTCGATGTCATGTCTATTTTAAAATTTGTGTCTAATTATAAAAATAATTAATTAATGACGTGACGCCTTCAATTTTAAATCTCGTTTGAAGTGGTACTCTTATTTATTGTAGAATTTAAACAAATACGTTGTGTAACGGACAATATTATAAATTAACATTATTTTAAAGTTGTTTCGTTTTCGTTTATAAAGGTACAACGAAGAGCAGCACAATTGTTTTTCGTTCGTAATGGCCTTCATCAAACAACTTAACGAAATTCAACCATCAACACGTCGTGTCGAAACAAGAGAAGACTTTACGGAACGACATATTGTTCCGGCCACGATGAAAGCTTTTAAATATATTCATCTTTATAGAGAAATAATCGAAAAGGGTTTCTATGTTTACAATCAATCATCAAACGAAATATTGTGCACATAATAATAATATTATATAATATATTTTTTTTTATACAGTATTTAGTATTAATTATAAAAATATATTTATCATTTATGTATAAAATATGTAATGTCATGTCGAACATTATGTTTACATATATATATATATTATTTAATGCGTATATATTGATGTCAATTATTGTTATTCATAATGTACATCAAGAATAATATGTACTTATTAATTAATTATATTAGTACAATTAATAATAATTATACATAATATTAAACAATCCGAATTAAACTATAACATAAATAAAAAAAAGATCCGAATTGTTTTCAATCGTACCTACCAAATATCTATCTTATACTAAACCATTGATTATACCTATATATAGAATATAGGTAAATAATCTAATTCAATCGATGATGCGATTTATAGGAAAATTTATCGAAAGTAAACTGTCAAAAAATATAGTTAATATATTATACCTCCCTACCCATATCAAAACAATTATAAACGCGCTCTCGCGTTTGTACTGTACACGGCAGGTCATACTGGTCCTAACGATTCGATAATATATTTATAGTCATATAATAATATTAATAATATTAATAATAATAATAATAATAAAAATAATAATAAAAAAAAAGAACAATTATTTTCATAAAATTTACAAAAACGATCGGTTATTTTTTGTTCCCTGTTCGCGTAGGTAGTATAAATTTTAATTAACCATTCGTTATTGTGTGGTGACGTGAGAGTGCGGTTAAAGAGAGGGTTGAGGAAAAACATTTTGTATTTAGTAGGCGTATTATTGTATATGTAATAATATTATAATACAATATATATATATAGGTATATATAATAGTGAGACGTGTTAAACAAAATTAAATTCATAAAAATAATGAGAAGTGTGCGGGAGTCGACGGCGGTGGTTTATACGCTTTCAAGCTTTGGGTTTGTCGGTGCTCGTTGATTTAGCTGCGGCGTTACTGGCCTCGGTGGACGGTTCGGCTGCGTTCTCGATGACCGTAATCTCGGGATACTCGAGTTTGACACCGGGCTCGCAGTCGAATATCGGACAACATTCCGGGAAGCTGGCCGTCTTGTTGGTCTTCTCGGACAGCTTGCACTTGGGGTTGGACTTGGGGTACGGTCCGCAGTCCTCGACTAGCTCCAGAAGACGATCAGTGCCCTCACCCTGCACGCACGTGGAACGGCCACAGAACGGCGAAAGTTCCCAAGTGTGACCTGGTTCTACGGTGGCGCATTTGGTCGACGCGAAACACAGTCCCGGGAAATCTGTAGGTACATAAGACACATATCGTGGTTTTTAATAACTATTTGTGAAGTGTTCGCGACGTATCCGAATAACGTTTTCTTATCTCATTTATTTTCTCCTTCTCTCTTTTAAATACAAAAACTTGTAAATTATACTTGCGTAATATTAATATAATAATTTATAGTTATGCAAAATATTAAAACGGTATAACGATTATAAGTATATTTTTATATTTATTTATTCGTAATTTGTTTTATCGCGTTGAACTTATTCAATTACGCGTAGGTAATAAAATAGTACCTATAGGTAATTTAGAAAAAAAACCGTGTTCGAGATTTCTAATTTGACTTGCGAATCAAACCAGTATGAAAATGATTTGTTGCAGTGAACGGAAAGCCGTCACAGTTGTTCTTCGGTTCAGTTATTAAGGTCGTACAACAGACAGGTACCTATACCTACTGTCATTGTCTTAAGGACTAATGAACGTATTCGATGGCCATTTAATATTATCAAGTACCGACGACACAATATTTTTGGTGACAACCAAAAATGGTAATATTGGAAACGGTCGTCGCTTATATTCAAATATATAAGGTTTGATTATAATAATATCTGAATGAAAATAATATACCGTGAAAAACTTAAATTAACCCGTGATATCGTTTAAAAAACGAAATCAAACGTAACAAATTCGAAGGATACGAATGATATTATATTATATTAATGCCTAATACGTAGCACGTGTTGAATAAATTATGATAGTCATTATATAACTAATCGAATTTTCAAGATAATATTAGGAATAATAATGAATTAATGACTATACAAATTATCGGTTATTCATAAAAAAAAAAAAAGTTAAATTAATTTTAATTATTCGCGTTGTCTTTTAGTCTTTTATTATACCTAATATTATAAGTCTTATTTGCCAATATTCGTGTAGGTAATAATAGGTATTCCTGCTATTAGGTATTTAAATATCATTTTTACAATACCTCTTAAAACATCAGCGGGTATGAGTCTACGGAAAATTCGGATGGTTCCTTCGGCTTCCGGTGCGGGTGTCGATGATTTTTCGTCTGCCGAGAGAACAATCGCAGCAACTCCCAACAACACAGCCAAAACGCTCAGTTTGTAATCCATCTTATTTTAATGGTTAATCCTGAAATTAAAAACAATTACCTATAGTCTTTATATCTATATAGAAGAAGACGATTATATAATAATTGATGTAGGCACGAAACGAATAATAATATTGTAAATTATTCAATTACTAGGTATACCTAATAATAGTCTCATATAATCAACAATACGCACAAATTTAAGCCTACCGTCTAATATCAAGGAAATACTCAACGAAGTACAAACTCAAAAAATCCTCAAGTTCATCACAGAATGCAATTTAATCAATAAATTCTAGTCTAATCCAATATCCACAGAATTATTATAATGTAAATACCAACTATTCTTTGTAAACTACTGGTACATATTATAACAACTTCTGTATTTTGGCTAATAACCCAAGTGGCTAGTTGTTAAAGTAAAAAAAAAATATAATTTATAACTAATTGTAATTATTATGTAGATAGCGGCTTTACTTATAGTAGATAATATACTAACTACAGTCTATAACAAATAACAATATAATTTTATATTATTATTATATAGGCAATTAAATATAACTAACAAAAATATTTTAATTTTTAAGACGAAAAAATATTATTTAAAATTTTTTTATAACGAAATTACTAAATACTTATTATATATTATATGGAAGGATTTTACGTATGTTCTCTACATATTGTACAATTTAAGTAGGTACTTATATAATAATGCGATTAATTATTATTCGTCATATTTAAAATCATACAGTAGCTAATAATCTGTTGCGATAATTATTAGCCATTATGTGTACTCAATAGTCAATATATAATTATATTTTAATATAATTTTATTAATATTTTGCTATACAATGATTCAGAATATTTCAAACACGCTTTTTGATACTTAAATAATTACACCTGAATATTCGATTGAGTAATCGATTCTATAAATAAATATGAAGTATATATTCTTTTATCGTGCTTTGTTTTATTCATATTTAATAATACAAACATAAGTTCAATGCACACTAGTGTATCCACGGGACTACGACACCGAACGAATCGCGGTTTAACGATAATATTTTATTGTAATATAAGTTCCTAATTTAGATGGGTTATTATTTAACCTATTAGGTTTAATAAACGACTTTCCAGTCATTAATATTTATGTACATTATATATATATATATAATTATTATACATATCTATTCGCGTTACGATTCGAATGCTCAGTGAAAGTGTAATATAAATATGTAAGTATATTGTTTTTATACTAGACACGCACTTGTATTAAGTATAATTTTTAAAACAAGGTGAGTTATCGTGGGTTAACAATTTTTTTTTTTTTTTTTGGCAATATAAAAGAAAAAATTTTCAAAATTAATTATCGAACACAATATACCTCCTACTCGCATTAACAATCTGGTTTTCGAGTGTTTGGAAACTTGACGAATTAATCATAATATATTCTAATGTATCTACACGGATATCTATTTATAGGTATATATTTATACACCCCGTGTGGACGATACGTGGGTATGATTGGTAGGTATATCGTATATGCTATACGATAACAACTAAGTACCTACTCTTCTTTATTAAATTATCTACATAAAATTATAAATTTTAATAACTGTATTTACTTATAAATTAAAATACATAAAACATAATACACATGTATTCGAACCAGTGTGTAGGTATATGTACACAACACTTTCACTTCCAGGAGATAAAATCGAATCACGTCCATTCTCAAGGACCAACGCACGATTCGTTAGTTATGCAATAATACTTCCTTCAAGGTTTTAGTTTCACATTTAAATTAGTGAAATTATTATAATATTATTATTTATTAGGTATAATGTTGTCGGGGTATTTTTTTTTTTTATTATTATTATTATTATTATTATTTTTTGGCCGTCGAGTGTACATTTCGGTATTTCTGCTGTAGCGGTTGACTGATTATAATTTCCGATATAATATTATTATCTCGCCTTCTTTTGATCCGGCCAACAAATCAATTTTATTACCCATTAGAATCGCTTAATGTAAACTGTCACCGTCCAACGTTTCTGTATAGCATTACGGCAATTTTTTTGCGAAGCCGAATATCGTAAACGTGGTTCTGGTTTCCCATCGCAATAATAATAATTGTTCCGGTATATAATTTGCAACGTATATTATTCGGACGCCGAAAAGTTCTAATGGTATATAAAAGTACCCACGTGCTACGCGTATGTTAGGTGTAGGGATATTCAATGATTAGTGAATCCAGGATATTGATGGTGTGATCGGAGTCAAATTTTGAATGGATTTTTTAATATTGTAATATTTTTCCTTCGAAATATTAACGAGTTAATTAGTTACTTATGTCATATTTTAGTTTGAATTGAACCTCGAGTTTTTGACTAAAATGTATTTTATGATATAATTGTGCACAAATAATAAAATCAAACTGTGAAAATTGTCTATTGCAATATAGGTGTCAAGGTTAATGTCATAATATTATTGTCATATTATAATGTAAGTACAGTCTGAATAAATCCGGCAAAAGTATATGGGAAACAGCGTGAAGAATAATTATTGAGCAGTGAGCACTATATAATAATTACATTATATTGTCTACGAGTATAAACACAAATAGGGTAATGACTAATGAGTTGAATAATATAATATGAGTTATAATCAATGTTGTTTTCCGCAGTTAGATCAAATTCACGAAAGTTTGCAATTTCGAAGACTTAACAATCGTAAAAGTATTGTAGTGTGATTACCAATGTTTTAATTTTTAAATTATAAAGTAATATTTATTATATATTTATATTCAATACACTATACACAGTATAATAAATTTATTTAAAACAATGTAATTCTCTCATGAATTGATAAACAGTTTTTAGTTAACTTAACTTTCTTATCAAACTGAGAGTGAATAGCATGACTACAACACTCTTTATGCAGTACGAAAAATTAAATTTGTAGTACAAAATGTTAAACTGTACCTATAGTAAATTTTTTTTTTAATTTTCTCATTTCTCATTTCTGCATTATTAACAATGTTATTTGAAATATAATATACTAATATATATATTTTTTTATTAAAATAAATATAAAATGTTTTATGTACCTACATTGTACACCTTTATAATAGCCAAAAGCCAATATGTTTAAATGTGTAGGTATTTAATATTTATATTAATCATTACATATAAGAATGAAATAATAAATATTATAGAAAATATAGATTGCCATTTTGGAAATATACTAAAAAATAAAAATTGCTGTTATTATATAGGTATTTTAGTTAAAATAATATTATAAAAACATAAAATATTAATAAATATATGTACAATGTGTAATACGAAAAATTTTAAATTTTAAATCCGAGATTATATAATAATATATAGATAGGTACGTTGAAATTTTAAAAATATAATTTGTATATGCGCAAGTTTATTATAGTATACATAGGTAATTATAAATAATATGTTAAATTTAACCACATTCTTCGTCTAGAAAATTCTTTGTGGTCAAAATGAACTGATTAAAAAATATAAATAATAATAATTAATGATTTTTTCCAAGAAATGAAAAATAAACAATGGGACAAATAAAAATTGAGAACAACTCAGATGTCCACCTTCGGAAATTTGAAGGACGATGTTATTTCTCGGTTATACTATTTACAACATTTTTCACTAATGTGGTTATTATTCCCATCATGGCTGATTTCTAACGTCTTATTCACATCGGTACAATACCTATATATTATTATGCAGTTCAATATTTACATTTTTTTCATTTGGCATAGAAAAAATACAGTACCAAATGTCGAGTATTATTTCATTTAAATTTAATACGGTTTAGTCGCTGACAAGCAGAATACGTATATTTTTACGATAGGTAGGTAACTTAAATTTTACATTAAAAATTTAATATTATAAAACTTTTTCTATATAAATAACACTTGAAGTTTAATGTTACAAAAATATTTTAACCGAAATTAGATTTTTTTCTGGAAATTTAGTTCATTACAAATTAATGAAACTTAGAACATAATATAATAACAGGAAAGTAAAAAATGTACAACGTTAAATTTTGAATTTCTTTTTAAATTAAATTTGTTTACTTTTTAATGCTCGATTAAATATTAATTATTAGAATTTGATAGAAAAATGTTTTAAGTACTTAGTTTTCTTTGTATATAATATATAAATATATAATAATATACAATACCAAATTTAGTTATATAATAATATATAGGTTATATTAATTTTCAACTTATCCCAACATCCTTGTCATTCCTTGGAAAATGAAAAAAATTATCTCTACGACACGTAAGCTTTTTGAAGTAGACAATCATTATTGATATATTATTATAATTTTTAACATAAAATTATATAACTGGTAACTGGTTTTGGTAATATCATACGAATGCGGCATTGTGGTAATGGAGTTATCTACCTGTATATTACCTATATTGTTAAACTAAAATCTAAATTCTAAATTCCTAAACCGTAACGCAATGCAATAATTATACAAACATAGATTTTATCACTTTGCCGTCAACAATAGCAAATAATATTACGAATGAAACCTTGGTCCAAATTAAATAATGTATGTCATCGTTACGCCGTGTCGCGCAGTTTGTGATGCCGCATTTCGTCGTTGGCTGTCCCGCGCAAGTTCTCGTCAACATCATCACTTTACTATCGGCAATATCCATCGGCATCATTACATCGCAGTAATTGTCACCATTGCACATCGTCGAGCGTATATGCATAATGTCTTTGAACTTTGAGAAATTCACGTAATTAGCAAGTGCGTGTCCAAGCGCGCGCGTTGATTACTCGACCGAGATGGCAGCAACCGCAGCGGGTCATATTCGATCGCGATTTCGACGAAACGCAACATGACGCCACGACGATTGCACGAAAAAAACGTACTAGACCGTGGCTAGCTACGACACGCGTATAAAAATAATTAATTATTTATTAATATTGTATATAATTATTATGTTGTTATGTCTTTTGAATTTGTTATATTCTTTTCATTTGCGACCGATTTTGTGGAAAACGAAGAGAATAGGTTAGGTATATAGTGCGTAATGTTGCGGGGACGCGCTTATTCGTCACGAACAATAAACATCGCAAATTCGTGTAACAAAATAGATTGTATACCCATGCACAAAATAATACGTAGGTAAGTAGGTACGCTACGTATTTTTATTTTCTCGCGACGTCGAATTATTAAGAAAACTGACCGACCCGCAACCAGTGATAATATATTAATATACCGTGGTAGTGTCGTAGTGGTATAATACGGTTATATCTAATAACGCGGTGTTTTTATGTCAATTTTAATGAGCACATAATTCAAAATTTAAATTTTTTAAACTAATTTCAAATGTAGGTATCGATTTCGACAACAGCTGATTTTGCAACGTTCCCTGACATGCTTTAGGTAGCTGTATAATATAAGTATTTTAAAATTTAAATTACAGATTTTCCTACCTAAATTAAAGGTATACCTACCTAAAAAAATATTAGTTAATACTATATAGTTTCCTACTTTTGTTACCTAATAATAAAGTATCAGAATTTGGAAAATCACAAAAAAATATATCTACAACTTTGCTTCCAAAAGAAGTAATGAATTACTTTTACTTACTAATAAATATTTCCATCTAATAAAAAATTTACATTATTATATAGTTACACTTCATGGTTGTAATTGTAATTATTAATAACAATAATATAATACGTAATAAAATGTAGATATTATATACATAAATATATAAGTGAAAATGTAGTATTTAAATATGAAAGTAATTAATACGTCATTTTAAAAGTTATAAACAACTAATTTATTTAAATAAATATATACTTAAAAATTAAAACTAAATTTTATACTTGTAATTCGTATAAAGGTAATAATTGAAAATAATTTCAATAAAATATTCTTATGGGTGTTGTGTGATATTTGAAAAAAAAAGCTAATTTTATAATTAGGTATATATAATATATACTATTTAAAATTCAAAATAATATATAATTTTTGATATATATTAAAATTCATATTATTATGTGTTTAAAAAAAAATAATTTAGTAAATTCAGGCGTTAATTTATTAACGGATACCTACCTAAGGGAGAAAATAATTTTATCATATTTTTCTGGTACCTAATTATTATTAATTAATAATTACTAATCATTAGATATTCATTATATCTAATATCTACGGTTTATAGTTTATATAGTATTATATTGTTTACATAACAACGTCTAATGATATTTTAATGGTTCTTTATTTAAATATCTGGATAATAATATTATCTACTTAAAATATAAGAATGATTTTTTCTATTAATATAATACTGTTGTATTATAAGTAAGGTATCATTATATATTATTATATATAATATCATTATAAATTTATAAGTTAGTTATTAGTGTAATGTGTAAATAAAATCTTGTAAAATACAAACAATAAATAGTTATCATTAAAATTTACTCGTAATAAAATAAATATTTTAAAATGGGCAGTAATAATAATTATATTTTAAATAGATAATGTTCAAAATATATTTTTAAGTCATATTATTATATACGAGTATATAAAAGCAATCCGCCCTTCAATTTTTTTTCCTTACTCAAACGAACAACTTATTATATATGATCAAAAACTTATAAATATAATATAAAGGATATTTTAAATATAATTTATTATTATTAAATAGGTATATAAAATGGCGTCAAATACGTATTAAAGGTGGGTGCAGGGTGTAGTTAAATAAATGGTTTACTTAATACATCAAATACCTAAATCATTTTAAGCAAATATATTAATATATAATTAGTTATAATATACCTAACTATAGTAAGTAGTAAATGGTTATTCCAAAAATATGTGTTATCTTTGAATATTCTATAAGGAAGTAGGTAGTTGGTCAAAAAATTAAAAAATAATAATACAATCATAATACATCACATAATAAAAACGAATAGGTATGTATTTATATGTGTGTGTGTGTATTCATTGATAATTGCAGATATTATACATAACTTAATTTTTATATTTTTTATAATAATTAAATATACCTATTATAATCTATTTACTTATTAAAAAAAATATATCCTTTTTGTTTATTTATTATAGTATACCTAAATAACTGTAAATTTTAATCATTTATATTATCTAAGTAACACTAAGAAAAGCCGACACATCTAATTAAAAATATATATTTTTTTTATCGAAAAAATATTTAATTTGTGTTTTTTCAATATTATGTGCAATAATAATTGTTATTTGAATAATAATAAAAACAATATATTATGTATCCAATAAAATGTTTACGATCAGCTGCTAAAAAATGATTAATATATGCTATCAGCAAACATCCTATTGATTACAAATAATAAATTAGTCTTAGTACCTAATCTGTGTATTAAAAATTAAATTGAGTCTTACAAAATAATTATATGAAATGTGACTTTTTGGATATAAACTAATAAGTATACGTAAATTCAGTAGGTACCTAACTATTGCTATAATATTGCAATATGATACCATCTTTATATTGAATATAATTTTAGGAATTTAAACTGATTGTAGTTTATACTTTTATTTTTAATAGATAAACAATTTAATATATTTAAAACGTGGTATTAAATTTTTATTACATTTAAATAATTGTAATGTGCTAATAATAACAACAATTACACCTATTCTTTGCCTATATTTTAGACTTGGAAGTATATAATAAGTTAATCCGTGAAAATGAATAACATACAAAATGATTGTTTTATAATTGTTATAGCCATAAATAAATTAAAACTCTTATTTTAAAGATTTTTAGAAATTTTTTTATAGCAAATTAAATTGTAATTATTGGTATTGGTATTTCTCCTAGTTATATTCATAAAGTCAAATTGGACTTTGCAAAACTCGTAAATATACTGTTAATCCGTGTGAAATTTCACTCGGGTTGACGTCAGTTGTTTTACCTGCGTGCACCAAATATAAAAATTGCAAATATAACCGATAAATCAAATATAACAATAGAGTATATAGATATTATAATATGTACCAACTTATAGTGTTACGTGTTTGTATTTTATAATTTAAAAAATTATCGTCCTAAGTATATCTCTAACATTATGACACTTTTCGAGTACAATCTATTATTATAATGATAGGATAAAGTAGAAAAACTAATATTATACTTGGTGTAGGTATATACTTACACAAATGAATGTCTGTCGCCGAGTTTGGTGATTTGGTATGCTGGTCTTAGGCGGGTGTACGGTGTGTTGCAGTCTGAGTTGTTTTAAATGAACCGTCTTAAGACTGCGTTCGATTGTCTTATATATAAATACGGGGACGACCGGGACTATATATATAGGTATAATATAATTTACCGTGGTCTGTGGTGGAGGAGCAATGGTGTCCACCACCGTCGCAGTATGATACCGCGGTATATGACCAATCCATAATAGTTGTTATGGGGTGGGGTAGGGGTGGGGAATCGCGTAGATATACTTTGGTTTCACTCTTTGGCCATCTATTACGAAGATTTGTAAATCATAATGTTATACATACTTATTATATTATTTGTTTTTATATTATTGTTATTATTATATATTATAACTTTTATATGACCTACCCATTATATCAGTTTTCTATGCGCATTCATAAATTATTTATTAATCAATTCCATTTGGCTGAAGTTACTTAAATATAATTGTGATATAATGACGTATTGTATAAAATATGTAAAATTGTAAATTTATTACTGCTACATAACACGCGAATATTAGATCTTGAGTAAAATGTATATGAATATTATATTGTTAATATATTGTTTTTATTGTATTTTGTCCATGGACAAACACCTAGATAGATTTTATTTTCTAGTTGTATACCTAGAAATTTCAATATTTTATAAGCCACTTTTACATTTTAATCATTGTTAACTCATGGTTATAATATCTATAATGACCATTGACCAATGTGACCATGTAGGTATAGTATGTACAATCGATAATAGTAATTATTGATTAATGCGTCTTTGTCATTAATAAAATATTACTAATCAGCTATATTTTATTGATAATAATATACCCAGAAGAAAACCAAATGACATGAAAAGTCGGAAAACAGTGATATACCGACTGTAGTGCAAATGTATAAATATAATTTAATTATTTAATATTTGAATATTTCTAAATATCATTTATCGTATAATTATCGCGTTATTATATCATGTTCAGTGAAAAATTCTTGTTCGTTATTTTTATGTGCCATGAATATAAAATATAAATGTATATTATAATATTATAGTAATAATTATAATTTTTTCTAGTGGTGGAAAAACCTGCAAGATAAAGTAATAACCTTGAAGACAATGATTCATTTTAATTCAAATTATATAGTAATAATAACTATATCTATTAAATATTATACAGTAGATATTATAGTTATTGAATGATTTATACGTAAGATACAATAATGACCCAGAATGTCATACGGATCGTTATAATTTTGGTTTGTGGTTAATATTATTTTTTTTTTTATTTTCTTATTATTATTATGTATAAATTCGAGGTTTTCCTTTTATAATAATTTTATATAATTTTCATTTCTTAGAGTCTTATATTTTATAAACTATTGATATACCTATTCAGTTATTCAGTTATTTTGTATCAATATTTTAGTAGTTTTATAAATATTATAAAATATGTATTATGTGTTAGCAATTTATCATAACAATATCTACATAATATATTATATAGATTTTATAATATGATTTCTTGCGGTGCATTTTACATAATTTTTATTAAATAAATATTTTGTTGGTGGTTGTAGGTATTTAAAATAATAATATCAATAACAATCATATAAATAATAGATACTATTAAGTAATTATATTATCTTAAATTAATGCGTTTCATTATGAAATCAATATACAATATTACGACTAGTTAGATATTAGGTAATCAATAATAATTAGGATTTAAACAGAATTATTTACCTGTAAGCTATAATAATTATTGTTTTCAATTTTTAAGAATTATTATCATAATTGTTATATTACATTATCATAATATCACCCAAATATTGTGTTTATTGTTATTTATAAACAATTATGAATTATGATTACCTATATAAAATTTTGATTTAAATTAAATTTTACGTAATTGTAAATTTTATGCATAGCAATTTTATTATTGTTATTTGTTATGTTTACGAGTATATAATTTTATATAAAATGAATTGATTTCCCTATTAAATAAATGCATTTCATTTTCACATATAATAATTAATAACCTTGATAATTTTTTTTAAGTTTTATATTACATTATAGTAGGTATGTAATATAAATTATTGTTTAATAAGTTGTGTACTCGAACAGTATGTTTTGTCTTAATAAATATTTTAAATAATTTAATTGAAATGTCTCTTCTAGAATATTAGAATGTGATATGTTTAATAAGTATTTAAAATTCAACGTGACTATAATAATGAACCGGTTGTTGTCCTAAAAGCATCTATCAAATTAATTCATAGAAATTTTATCTTGATTGATATTATATTTATTTTCAAGAGTAAAAAAGTTGTTTCGTCTATACATCTTAAAACATGATTTTAATTTAATTAAATTGGATACTTTTCACAGTGAATTATAATGGATACTACTAAATATCAGAGGTTTAGAAACAACATATAATAATATAATGTGTGTATACGGGTATATAAAATATATATACTCGTATATTATATGTTTATATACTGTATTTTATGCAATCAAAAAAGTGTATATAATAATAAATAATGATAATATTCAATACTTTCTCCTTATACAAGACTTTTTTTTTTCTGACTTTTCATTTGAAATCTTTTTTCTGAAAGTCATAAAATTCTACTTTTTAAGACATAGGTAATATAATTTACCTATATTTTGAATGTTTAAAGTGCATTTGGAACATTTTTGAATTATTATATCGTGTATTTAAATAGGTACTTACACTTAATAATTTCTTCTAATAACACAAAAGTACCTGGTACATTATTATTTATCGGTAATCGTTTTTATAATTGTACGTAGGTTAGGTTAGGTTATATATATGTATATATATTTACATATTTTTACTCTGTATTATTTAATATATCCAAATCTGCAAATCGATTTTCCTTTCTACGAATAGTCATGAATAATAATATAATATAATAGTCAAAAACCGGTCACTGGTAACTGGTAAGTAAATTATATAATGATATTCTTTCGTCGGATAATTAGCTGTCTGCTGTCATCAACACTGTCACCACTGTTATATATACTTATCTATGACTGTCACGTATAAAAGATCTACTGATTTTCAACGTTGTTCTGTTCTGCGTTGTAAAGTATAAGTAATAATAGTAATTTAAATGAAACGTACATCTATTGAAAAGACTTAATGCTGTATACTTTTAATTGTATTTAAAAAATTTAAACTATTTCACAATTTTGACATGTTTGTTACAATAGCATAATTTTTTATTTTTATGTAAATAATTTATATCCGGTTTCAACCGTTTGTAAAAGAAAAAAAGAGAGTGTTTACAAAATGTAATATAGTGTATTCTAAATTAGTATAATTCTCAATAAAAATGACGTACGTGAGTTTATATTCATATTCATTATCTATCTTGGATTAGTGATAGGTAAGTTGTTTTATTTAATAAGCCTTACATAGGTAATTATAAAATACCCAAATAAGCTAATTTGCATTTTGCTTTATGATTTAAAAAATTATATACCTGTTTTGAAAAAAAATACCGAAAAAATGACATTATAAATTGTTTTCTATAAAATATCTAAAAACCATATTAATATAAAATGCCTACTACCTACTATATAGTGTTACGTATAATAGATAGGTAGGTATACAAAGTATTATTCATTTTTGTTTTTCTTCTAAACTTTGTAAATTACCTATATAAATTGTCAAAAATATATTATGAAATTGATGTTGAAATATATACGTAATTTTGTTAATACCATTCAAATAAAATTACATTAGTAGAATTGAATAATGTGATTTTTTCATTGTCTTGTCATAATGACCAGGTATACAATAATATTTGTATAATTATAAAAGGTATACCGTATACGTCATAGTGTTTAATACGTAGGTACCTCCTAATAATTAATTATTTTTAAATTGAAAAAATATTTATTATTATTTTTCCGTATTAAATACAAAAATAAATAAATTATGTATTATTAAAATTTCAATTAGAAATTTAACTAGATATTCAAGAAAAATATATAATCATAAAATTAATGTCCTAATGAGTAAAAAAACAAACATAACAATCATTAGTAATTATAACAAATATTATAATTTAAAAGTCATTGATAATATTTACGTGTATAAGGTATAACCTAATAATTATTATACTAAAAGTATTTACAAATATAATACCCATTTCTAATTTGTGTTTTAAAATTAAAATGTTAAATTAGTTTAATTTTTTATTTTAATAATTATTTTATTCTTATAGATATACGAGCACATTTTTATACTATGGATATTAGGTATTATAAATGTTTTAAAATAAAGTTGTTATATTACAATAATATTTATAAATAATAAGTTATAAAATAAAATAAATATTATATTATAGTACGTTACAATTTATAATGTATGCATTATAAATTAATAAATTATAATTTAAAATAAAATATGAAAAACCAAACATTATTATAGTGTTTATAAAAAAAAATTTTTTAAGGATGTTAATTATTTTGGTAATAAGTTACGTTATTTGTGTTGTAATAGGTACGTGGATGTTTTGAAACAACTCTGGCTTTTACCATACATATACCAAGATCGTTGTACATCGTTAGATATTCAAACTTCATAATTATTCATCATGAAGTAGAAAACATTCATATTAAATGTAAAATTATACGAAAACAAACAATGCGAGTATTATGGTACTACATTATACTATATCTATATGTATTTACTAACCAAATAAATGTAATACCTATTGTACTATGTACATCGTGTCTACAGTCCATATATATATAATATTACAAAGTAAGTGATGAAATTTACTCACCACTAGGGCACTAGATATAGGTATATCGTATAGAGTATACCTACGTATATTTATACAAGTACTTCAAGTATTGAAGTTTTAAGACATATACGAGTATAATATACGAATATTTTAATTACACATTTCACATACATCATACATAAAACTATAAAACTATAATAGACATAAAATTAATACTCTGGGTTGTATTAATTAATTAATTATATTATGAATTTCATCGTAATGTGATATTATAACCTTATGCCTTATTATATATCAATGTAATAGTTATATCTGTTAACTACTCAAAGTATATTGTATATAACGTGTACAATTCATATGTAGCTATCTTATTTTGTAATATTTTATGCACATTTAAATATTTAATTCCTATCCTACCATTATAAATCTTTATAGATTTAAAAATGTAAATATAAACAAAAAAATGAATTTTTATTTAGAATTAATATTACTTATTTATACTAATTAAGAATTACTGTTAACTGTTCAGTAATAAATTATAGGTAATAGTTTCGACAAAAAAAATATTATATATTATGTACATACTAAGTAGTTAGGTATATTATATCGTATAAGATATTATGCTTAGTCAAGTTAGATACTATAATAGGTAGATAGTGAATCTAATCTACATAACTAATTGCTTGTCTATCTAGGACTTTATTTCTATGTTCTATATCTACTTTGATCGGGGCGTACCCGAAACCCAAGGGGGGATTTCAGGTCCAGACCCCCCATTGGAATAATAATTATACCTAAAATAAAAATTAATATTTATTTTTAATACGGATTATGCGTATATATATATATATATTTTCATATGTAATATAAGTATTTACTTTAATATAATAATATTTTATATGATTTTTAACCTCCTCCTTCTACAAAATTCCTGAGTACGCCACTACGCCCCTGACTTTGCTTATCTAAACGTACGTTTACATTCCGTTGTATATTTTCATATTTTTCACAAATATTATATAAATTTGATTTATTATTTATATAGGTATTTAATAATAGTAAGAATGTAAGTAATAAAATAATTATTAACACTATTATTGTATCATTCAAATTCAAAATTTATATTTTTCAATTGTTTTCGTTTTTTTTTTTTTTTTTTTATATATATATATAATTATAATCTATAAATATAAATTTTTGGAGGAGAATCCGATTTACATGACCCTTCGCCTGAAAATACGATGTTGTTTGTTTATATTACATGAAGCATAAAGGTAGGTAGGTATTCAATTAATAAATATAATGAATATTTAATATTAGATTTATTTAGAAGATATTGTATATATTTTTATTTCGTTATTTTAAAATTAAATATAATATAATAAATAAAAATATTTATATCATAACATATTGCATATTGTAATACAAAACATAATATCTATATCTATATATTATAATATAACTGCGTAAATATGAATAAATAATGATTGTTATCTAACTTTTCACGTTATATTGCTACATTAAAAAAAATTAATTATTATAATATTATATATATTTATTTGCAGAATTAATTAATAATTACTAAATTATGTTAAAATATTTTAGTATCCAAGGAAATGTTTAAATATTCGAATAAATAAATAAATATGAACAATAAATGAATTAATACAAGTAGATGGAAGAAAAAAAACACATTTTAAGTTTATTAAATCTTTATTAGATCTATATCTAATTTTCATATTCTTTCTAAATATGAAATTAATTTTTGAAGATTTGCAATTCTCGACAAAAGTATATTTATATCTACCTATGTCATCAATGTTAAAATTGTAATCCCACAATTATGAAGAAATGATAAACATTATAATAAATTACTCAATATAGTTTTAATTTAACCTATATAATCTGACCCTGTAAAACATTATGTACATATACTCGTATTGTAATAATTATATTATCAGTCTATATAGTACCTATATATGGCTAATGGCTATAGGTATATGATTATACGTTGTATTGTAAATATATTTGTCATTTGATTTATTTATTTTATACCTACTTAAATTTATATTTCAAATTTTAATGAAATTACAAAAAAATAATATACGAGTATAATTTAAATATATATACAGATTAATGATTATACAGGTATATATAATAATATATGGTTATATTTAAAAATAATGTGAATATCAAAATTAAATTAATTTTATGCATAATCCGTATTTTACAATATAATACTTAATAATATTATAATGGGTCTAGTAATTTTATAACCAGGCGATAATTCTACATTTCTAATGTTCTATATACAATAAGGTAATTTTAAGTAACATCATCATCTATTAATTGACCGTTTGAAGAAACCTCGAGATCTTGGTAACTAGTAATTATTTAAGTATATGTGTGCTTATAATAGTTTAGTAGTTAATAGAAAAATGTATTACTTATAAATACTAATAATACTTTGCATGATTTTTGGATAGTTCTTATCTAATGGTTAATATCCTAATAGCTTAGTATTTCTACCTATTGTAAATTAACCATAACCAATAACCATTTAAGGTACAATAAACTTGATTATATCTTTCGTCTGACTCACTACCTACATATGACCTATCTCAATTTAGATCAGAATACTAACTGAATATTTTTGGACATGACATTTAGTTTATTTTGTGCTTAAAATAGATTTTTAAAATTAAACCGCTTTCAAGGTTTTAATATTTATTATTCATAGCTTTCCTTTTATATTATTTTATATCCGTTTATTTATTTTTGCTAAAATTCGAGGTTATTTTGAATTTGGAGGTCGTAAAGGCTCTCATGCATAATGAGAAGTATGCCAGTGATTTTTTTTTAGTGAGAAACTGAGAACCTCATAAGATGTGTTTATAAAATATTGCACGCGTAAAAATGTTTTATATTGAAAAACTTTATACAAAGAGATTGACATATTTTTATAGTAGGTACTTTTATGAAATTAATTATATCGTGTACCTACAACAATTAAAATAATATCAGTTATTAAAATACGTATTACTGGTTAAAATCATAGACTTTATACTTTATACATTTACATTCCATTATAAATTTATAATATACTAATACGTCTATATATATAATATTATAATATATGATTAAAACGATTCACGTTCACTACGACGACGTCGTTAAACCTGCAGACATAATAACCAATAGGCAATAACCTACCAGAAGTTATTATAACTATACAGTCATTATAATCTTAATAATAATTTGATGTCATAATGCATATTTTAATATAATTCGTTGTTATGTTTTTTTTTATTTTCAAACATTATTTGCACCATAGTCCGTAATATTATATTATTGTATATAATTATACAGGTATATTATTCAGATAACAATTATTATCATTATAATTATTTATATATTATTATATTACAGAAAAGGAGGGATGAACAATAATTATTTGTTCAGTTCTCCTCTGCAGCACGTTAAGACCTTAACGCGTCATTACTTCGATCAGACAACAGTACTTCACTAACCTTCCCATAACGAAGAAAGCGAGTACACGCGGGAATCTAAAACAACAAAACAATATATTATGTATATGTATGTATGTATGTATGTATATGGTACTAGTGATATGATAAATACGTATATTGTGTATTGTTGTATTCGTCACTGTCACCAACAATCCTACATAATATATAAAATACGAATGTCACGTACACTCATATTGATATAATATTGTACCTATTATATAAAATTTTAAAATGAAGTGGTCGAAAAATTAAAAAAAAAAAAAAAAATGTTAATACAATGGTGGGAAATGAGAATTATATTATAAATATACCTACGTTTGTCTATGTAACACAGAAATCAAAGTTCAGCTGCTCATATAAGATTAATATATAGGTAATCAAATTAGTCATCGTATTTTGTAGAAATTACCATAACATGTTGGCCATCAAATTAAGTAAAATATCGCCAATCGGCGTACATCGCCCATTAATATTCGAATAATATACTACCTATTAAATTCGAAAATAGTTACCTACTAATGGATCCGCGTAAATTTTCTTTTAAAATGTTTATAGATATTATGAATTGCGTGTATATGTAGTAAACATAATATGAATAATAGATACTTTTATATTCAATTTTTTTTTTTTATTGATCTTTAATGAATTTCATAATATATACAATATTTTAAAAATATAAATAATTTAACAATATAAAATCCATTTATTTGAACGGAAATAACAGTTTGAATATTTTTATGTGCGGTAGATTTTTGAATTGATTCATATTCCATATCAAATATCAATTAGTGGAACCGAAACAAATTTCAATTATGTTGTGAAATCATCTAATTATCAATGTAAATATAGATGTTACCGCGTAACCCTCTCCCCGACTATACTTTATACTTTTATAGTATGTTAATTACTCGCGAAGTATATTAGTCGGATTTCCATAACTCGTACGTCTTAATTTTTTATTAAAATACATTCTTTAAGAATTTACTATTTAAAACATAATATGTTACGATTTAAAAATCAAAAGTTGATGTTGTCTTATCATATAAGGGATGAGGGTAGAAATATTATAACTACGATAAAGTATAGAAAAAAATGTGCAATAATAATTTAAAAAAAAATTTCCAAAACTATACTTTTGTTACTATTTTCAAAGTTATACGCTAGATCATGATAAAATAATCACCCTGTATAGCTTAATTATCATTCGTTATACTCATTATAATCATTTTTATTCACATACATTTATTCCATTATTTAAACAAAATATATGAATAATATAATTATGACGTGGTGTCACGTTTGAATGACGGATATATTTATTGTAAGCACAGAAAGCAGGTTAGGTATAATGCTATATAGGTATATGATGTTTATGCTGATATTGTAATAATTATAATATTATTATTGTTATTTTGTTGGCGATACGACTGTTATACGTAAATAAAAATATCATTACATTATGTATTTGTATTACAATATAGGTACTTTGAATGAAATGAACGACCACGCGCGCAAGAAAATCTGCGAAAATAAAATGATAATACACAGGGACGACGTTTATAATATAAAAATATGGTATTGTACGTATATAATAATACGAGTACATTATCTTGGTAGGCATACGTGGGTTCGGACTGTGGTACAATAATAATAATAAAAATAATATACCGTGGTAAGTATAATGTAAACCTACGCGTGAGGATTTTTCTATGTCTATTTGCATACATATATTATATTATTATACTTATACCTTATACGCGTTGACCGTCACGCATTTATTTTTTTTTCGCAAATGATATATTATCTATATAATATTATGTTTACGCGCATTGCACACCGACGCAATGACATCACGTTCACGAAATCCAATTTGAAGCCTCGCTAATTTTTTAGAAACTCTTTTGTGAAATTCTTTTGTGACCCGAATATAAAAATGTGATTCATATAATATTATAATTGGTTAGGTTACGACGATTGATATCTCACGACAGATCTTATATATTATAATAATGTGATAATAATATATACAATATACCTAATATATTTATATATTACATATTATATTGTACGCTATTGGTTTTGGTTCGGTTGAGAAAATAAATTAAATTTTCCGCGTAGGTCAGTGAATCGTAAATTACATATAGGTACGAGTAGTAAAATCTAAAATGTAAAAAAAAAATATATACCTATATAAATATTTGTATAATTTCTAAATATGCAGACTTGACACGCGACTAATTATTTTACAATAATTCTTAATTATATACGATATATATGCAATATTATTTTAACAATGATAACCGCATTAAATTGTAATTATTTAAACATTAAGTATATTTTGTTAAAGCAATCTCGACATTATGACGTCACTTTTCGTATATTTTAATTTATAAGTATATATTATAAATTATAATTATATAATATAAATTATTATCGGTGTATAGTTTTGACTTTTGATTTAAAAAAAAAAAAGGTTTAAAACTTTAAGGTTGAGATTACACGTAATAATATTTGTAAATACAATAATGTACTGTTTGGTAAAACACACCGAGATGCAATCATAAACTTCAAAATATTCGATATTTTTATGGGAGAAGATTTATTATGTTATTATAATAATTGTAGGACTACTAACCTAATAATATTTTCATAAATTTATTTTTTATTACCTTTTAATGGTTTACCTTTCTCCAACTTTAAAACTATTTACATTGTAGTAGATCAAAAAATCAAAATAAATAAGAGTTTGTAGAAAATAGGATAATATTATATTAAATAAAAGTTGTTTATTAACGAACATATATATATATATATATATATATAGAAACAGCAATTTAATTAATAAGCGAATTTCGAACTTAATAAATAGTTAATTTATTTTATATGCCTACTAATGTCTAATATATTAAATAAATGAAATAATTCAAAATATATATGATTAACCTTGGATTATTATGTAATATAATTATGAATTGTATAAAATTATGAAATAAATATTAAATTTATGTTTAATTATTACACGGTAATAAAAAAATAATACACATAGAAAAACAAATAACATTCAATTTTTGTTTGCAAAATTCGTGAAACTTTCACACAGATCTACACAGATTGAAGATAGGTTGAACGTATTAACAATTATGTCAATTGAAAATGACATATGTAAGAAAGACTAACCGCAAGGCAAGACTCCTGCCGCAGGGATATAATAGGTGGGCAAATCATAGCGTTTAATTTTAATTAGAATTTGAATAACCATTGCGTTCGAAAAACGATGCTGATCGAAGTTCAATCAGATAATGTAGGAATTGATTAATATATTGCTGTTTTTCGTTGTTTTTTCTAACACATAGGGTCAATTTTGAGAAATTTGAAAAATTATCTAAATAAAGTACTAAGAACATCCACTTTCAAACTGGAATCATATGCTATTCGTGAAAATCGGAGCATTATGTTCGGGTAGTAAAAGTGTCTTCATACTTAAAAACAACAAAAAAAAAAAAAAGAAGACATACATCATTGTAAAACCAATACTTTCTTTACTTCGCTCAGAATCTAAAACTTTCATTTGATGGCGTTTTAGATACTTTTGCATCAAATAAATCAAGAAAAAAATATTTGAAATAATCATTTGTGTTTGTATTTTTGTGTTATTATCATATACATAGGCGCAATTAGTGGCGGGCTTGGGGGTATTAGCACCCTCGTATTTAAAATTAGCACCCCTAAATATTTTTCGTGTTAAGTATTATATATTTTATACAAAGGTATATATTATGTTTTTATTTGTGAGTATGTGAAAAAATATTAAATATTATTTTTCAAATAATTTAAAAAAAAATTATGGTTATTAAAATAATAATATATAATTAATACAATAATGATATATAAAATATATAATGGATATATTATTATACTGATATTAAATTAGTATATACTACCTATACATATGTGTATATTAATTTTAAGTGGAATTTATGATTCATATTTCCTCAGTAACGTGTGAACGTTCGTTTTCTGTTTTGCGGAAAATAAATACTTGGCTAATAGTGACAATGGGGTAGGCGGAGGGTAGACTAAAAAACTTATCTATATTATATATAGAAAAAAATATGACAAATTTGCAGACAAAAATAGGCGTACAAGTACAATACTATTATAATTTGTATAATTCATTTAAAGGGATAATAAATATTGTGTATAATTATTATTTATATATTATTTTATTTCGTTGTTTATTAATTAATAATTAATACATTTCTTAAGCTTCACAGAGGTGAATACACATAAATTGATTAAAATTTATCAATAACCTGCTCTTTAATTATAACTTAAATTAAGGTCCAAGGATTTAAATATCACAGAGCTTAAGCACCCTCTATTTTTTTTATTGAAATTGCGCTACTGATCATATATTTTATACTTTAACATTTAACTAAATTATATTTTTTCATAAATTAAATATGTAATGTAAATTTGCTGTCTGAGAAAAAAATATTTTTCTTATTTGACTAATAAATATCAATTATTATAATAATACTTTTTTTGGTAAAATTAGAGCCCCCAAAAATAAATTAAATTGTGTATGTTTATCTCGTGTTCTTTGTCCTATTGTGTAGGTACACAACATATAGTGTAAAACAATGGTTCCCAATAGATGGGCCGAGGATCGATATTGAAGGTCTGAAATTTGTTTGACTTGACGTAATTTCGGTATCATCATGGGCTTTATCGCTTTGTGCCTTTATGTTATTTTTTCAGAAAATCCGTGTCTTGATTTTTACATATAAAGAGATGTGTAAAATTATATTAAATCATTAAAATAACGTTTTCCTTTAAATTTATGTTTAAACAAATTTGATAAACGTATAAACACGTACAGAAAGTGAATATGACTTTCACAAGTATATATACCGTAAAACGAGTTTCCTCGTCAATTTAAGTTTTAGTTTTTATCTAAAATTCAGTAATTTAATATTAATATATTAGTATCATTGGTGTAAGTAGTTCAATTTTTATTAATAATTTCGTCATCCATGGCAAATGAAGATATATTATACGAAATATAAATGTCACAATTTAAATAATAAAGCGATACAACAGAAATAATTTATTAATACGAAATATTATGAAAGTATTATGGAAAATGGAAATTACATACGATATATTATTATTATCGATCATATCGCATAAAAAATTCATAATTTATCGGGTATTTTTTTCTGTACCGCGGACAAGTCGCAGAATGAGTAAAATTTGATTTAAATTTTTGTTGAAGGTTTATTCCGACGTGTGTTGTTTCGAAATACATAATAATATAAATATATTATCGTATATACGAGTGGGTAGTTGGGTTTTTTATTTGCACGGTGACTTTCGCGTTACAAAAATAAAAATATTATCACAATGACCGCGTATAAAACACGATATATTCGTATGATAAACGTAGGTAAATAATATGGTATTGACGCGCCATAGGACATATAGGTTATAATATATAGGTATACATATTATAAGCACGCACGATAAAACGTGATTTTTGTGATTTTTTTGTTGTATTTTTTTACCATAATATATATATTAACATAAATTACATTTTGTTTCAACCGAATATAATATATATTTTAAATTAAAGTATTTAGTCTACAATACGCGTATCGGTCCGTTGAAATAGTTCAAACAAACGTAAAAAACAACAATAATAATGATAATAATCAAATCAAATCGTAAATATAATATGGTAAATAATATAATATATATTATTATGTTACAGTATAGTATAAATGATATTTGTCGGGAGTTGGACCGACGGAAGAAAACAAATCGTACGAATAACGGCTCACGTATGAGAGTATATAATATAGAGAGTACATACGGTATAAAAAATTAATAAATAACCCTTTCACGAACGTGCTGTCGTACGGTATAGTCTCCGATGTCTGGTCCGAACCGGCGAAAAGGAATAACCGTCGCGTCTCGGACGACTGTACTTAAAAACACGACTATTACTTCCTATATTATAATATTATTACAACATAATATTATTATATATTATTTATGTTATATTGATTTATTGTTATTGTATTGATGTTATTATTGTGTATAAAAATATCCGTGCTGTTACTACTATAAAGAAAAGTTGAATGTCACGTGTATTAGTGAAAGTGAGTTTTAAACTCAAAACCGGGCTTAGGTATATACCTACTTATAGCAGTTATACTTATTATATAGATGTATCATGTACATATATATATATATAAATAAAAGGATATGTATAGGTACTTATACAGGGCGATCGAATAAATTCGTGTTGTACGATGAGATTGCAGACGACGATTTTCTGAATAATAACCTCTGAGATATGAATCTCTGTATACATAATAGGTACGTGTTTATTATCAGTTTCCGTTCAAAAATCACGCAATAAAAAGGAAAAACGTCATTCATACGTGTTATTATTATTTATTTTTTTTGTCGTCTGTTTATCACAACCGATTGCATTTAAATTGCACAACAATCATACTACCTAATGTATTCGTTAAAATCAGTATAACGTATAAGCATAATAATATATAAGTACCAAACTATATCAAGTATTCAAGTGTATACCTATGTGTATAGGTAATAGTAATATATTCTAATATTGTTATGGGATACACGCGTTAGGTTAGGTTACCAAAATTTTTAGGGGTAAGTATAGTGTGACGCGCAAGCAAACAGTTCGCCCCTACTGATCGGTGAAAAAAAAAGGGTTATCTTCGATTTTGTATTTAAGAAAAATTGTTTTAAACCATAATAAATGCGTTTTTTTTTTTTTTAATGATCTGACGACTGAAATAAATAAAAGAAAAAATATTAACACTGACAAAGTAAATAACGGTAAAACATGGATCATTTGATCGCACCCTAAAATCATATTAGAATTATTGTGTATTTATGTAGTTAGATCTTACAGACAACAGACCTATCGTCTACATGGTGCATCTACATTTACTCATATTATTATTATATATTATATTATTAATTATTATAAATAAAACAAATCTTCTCGTGGTCATAATTTAAAATTAAAATTTAAGCAACACCAATCTTAATAAGTTTTTTTATGTGGTATACGGTTTTTTTTTTTTTTTTTTTTTTTGTCGTTGCTCAAATAGGTCGAACAAACCAGTTCGCTGCTTGTTGATTATTTTATAACATCAATTATTGTGTTGTACTAATAATTTCTAGTGGAAAGAAAACAAAAGTGAAATTCATATTGAAGATACAATTAGATTCGAGTTACTAATTCAGGACACGGAGAATTAAAACGAAAAAAAGACGTATTATATATACATTGGTACGCAACGAATGGTTTCTATCTGATGGGTATACTTTATAATTTTTTAAACGATAGTCGACAGACCAGTATACCTATATTATTTTATTAATAAAACATTAATAAAAATAATAATAATAATATTTTAAACTATAGAATTTATGCGTATATTTCGTTATGATCCAAGCGTTCGTGTTAGGCGGTACCTACTACCTATATACTTGATAATTATTATCGTAACATCGGCGGTTTAATAATTTTAAATAATTTTGAAAATTCAACAATTAGATCAAGTAACATTTAAAATTATTGTGTTATTATAATTATAGTTAGGTATAGATAATGTGCAATGTAATTGTATATACTATATGACTACCTATAACACCTTACATTATATTATAAAGTCATACGAATATTATTATAACAGTATTTTTGCTTCCTATACAATAATAATATTATAATGGTAGTGTAGCAAAAAAGGACTTTCTACGAAACAATAGAAATGTAAAATAAACAATTAAGAATAATAATTTAGGTATAGGTAGTTATTGTGAATTGTGATATTATATAGGTACCTATCATGTAAAACCACCAAATATTACACGGTCATAGAACTGAAAAGTACAAAATATATCGTAAATGGGACTCATTTAAATTTTATGAAACGTGACAATAATATTATGTCTGTACCTACGAGTATATTGTTATATTGGACGTTGGAGTTGGACAATCATTCGTGAATTTTCTATTCCTATAGGTTTACGGTATACTTAGTTCTATTTTCGTAAACGTTACGTCTAATCTCTAATGTCAATACCATAATTTGTAATTATATTTTATAAAACTAATTTGTTATTTTATATTCACATTATACTATTTAAATACCTATCTAATTGGTATAATTTTGGTCCAATCTAATTGGTGCGTTCTATCTACAAGTATAATTACATATACTATATTTTCTAAATCATTGTTTTCGGGTAATTGTGTCCATATGATTGTATTTAATTTTAAAACCGGCAATCAAATAAAAATAAATTGTATTAATTAAAGACTTTCTTTATATACTTTTTAAAATGTTCGTTAAATCTGATAATTGATACGACCATAAAAATAAATATTTTCGTACCTAGCGGGTTTGACTATATATTATGTTTACTTTTTTTTTCTGCTATAATCAAGTTAATTTTAATTAAAATACAGCGAAAAATAAAATAGCAACGTAAATCGCCGAACACGTGATTCAGAGTTATATCGATCTATATAAATAAAACAATACGATGACATAAAATATTATTAGATGTGCCTATATTATTATGGCTACACACGTACATATTTTTGATTTTGTTTTTTTTTTTTTTTACGTAATTTTCTGAAAGTATGAATAATAAATTTATACGAGTATGCTACCTAACCTAGTCAAGTTAACGTTTGTTTTTCTCTTCAAACGTTAACATTGAGAGTTAAGAGTTTACTTGGTACATATTATTATAATGTTATACATACTTATAATAAAATGTTATAACCTTGGGATTATCGTCCATCTCTCGTTATATTTGTATAATGCTCGTGCACTGTTCATATTTTTGAATAATTGAATATTGAATGTACATTAAATATTAATTTATCGATTCGTCGAATTTACACGACAGTGTTATATTCCAGTCATACCTGTTTTGAGTATACGTCCTGTGGACATAACACCACGTTAGATCATAATATTATTATAAAAATATAAACCTATACGAGCACCATCCATACGCACGTTAACGGCATAATAATATTATTATTACACGGTTAAAACCTATTCGAAAGAGGCCCTTTCCAAGATTTGAACATTATATGTCTATCGTAAAATTATAATCTACTGTCTACAATATAAATATCAAATATAAAAGAATAATTATATAATATTAAATTATGTACAAGTACAACGCAAATTGCGTAGAAAATAAAAAATTAGTAAATCATTATTAATTTTTTATACAAATTGATAAGATAATAATTTTTGTATATTTTTTTTATTCAACTGTAGATTCGACTGTAACTTGGGTCTGGATATTCAAATGCATTTAAAACCATATAAATATGCTCTAAAAAAATAGCCAAAAATGCATTTTTACCACAAAAATGACCTTAAAATGCGGGATATATTTTTTTTATTCAATTTCTAATTTATAAATAAGATACCTGTAATTATTATTTATTATTTTATTAAAAAATTAAATGAAAATTTTAAATGATGACTTAACGCTGACACGCATATTATTTTGGCCGTTTTGGAGAAATATTATTCATTCTAAACATACCAAAATATATATTAAAATGTATGTAAAATTAGAATTTTAAGTAAGCTGTAATCCTACGAGTATATTGTACTTACTAAAGTTTGAGCATTGCATTGAACAATAATAATTTATCGTTAGATAATATTTGGAATACGGGCTAAATTTTCTTGTATATTGAACAAACATGCATTAAAAATCAATAAAATGATCCAATAATGCTAAAAATACAAAATACAATTTGTAGCTTTGAAATTCTCGTTATATGAAACGAATTATATACTTAGAAAGCATTGTGTAACTGTGTATAAGATCAACCAAAAAATGCACTTTGCATTGAAATTCTGACCCTAACTATAACAGTGGTATAGGTATTGGTATACCATTAAACATTATACGTAAAATTAACCACGTTTGATATACCTACTGTATACAAACATAGGCAGATACATAACTAATTTATTGAATTAATAAACAATTTTCATTTCGTTATTTATTAATTTTTTTTATATAGGTACACTTATAATTAATACATAATGCATCCATACATGGATGACGGATTCTTCAGAATGTTAAACGATATACAAAAATAATAAATTGACATTTGGTTTAAATATGCGATAAATAGTAACAAATTGTATTTTCGTATGTTTTCTACTTTTCTGAATAAGAATAATCGTATTGTATCTATAACATGGCAGCATCTCACGGGTATCCAATAACCTTAATACAATATCGCCTATAAAATCGTAAGTAAGTATTTTAGGAAAAATAAAAATATTTGAATAAATATATTATTGTATAATAAATGTAGGTATAGATACAAGTTATTAACAGGCATACCTATACGTCTGCAGTTAACCATTTCACTATAATATAATATTTATTCACTGATTACTATATACTTCTAAATTATTTTTCAAATTACGATCATTTTGTTTTTTAAACTTTGTATTGGTAGATAAAACATAATATATTTTAAATACATATTATATTTCTTATTCCATTGCGGCGACCAAAACGGTTAATAATAATACCGAGGTCGTATAAATTTGCTTATATAATTTTTATTTATTTATAATCTAATTTTCTCTGTAACGTTAAACGATTTGTGATTAATTTTTAATTTTTTTTTTATTTTTTTTTTTTAGAAAATTCACCTAGTTACTCCAATTGATAAGCTTATAATATTATAGAATTCACGACATAATTTTTTCGCTCATCGCGTTTATACTAAATTAATAAACATGATGGTTACGTATTTACCTAATTATTATAATAAAATATTATCTAAAATTATATTTATGCGCCTTGGCCTTCAATATTTGATTCTTATTTTCTTAATGTGCTCGCATGTCAGTTGTGTCATAAAATTATTCCACTCCGTATAAATTAAAAACTAACCTAATATTAAATATATTACCAATATATCATATTTAATATTTTGATATATTTTTAAGTTGTGAAAATTGATGTAGATAATACTCGAAAAGTCGAAAAAATTGTCAATAGGAATATATGATCGTCAATTTTTAATTTTTTAATCGTTGGTACATATAATATACCTAGTTATCTGACAAACAGGAATTTGAAGACGAGTTCAAATTTGTATTTGATATTCGAATTCTTATCGAATCGATACAAATTGAGAGCATTGATGTTAAACAATTATTCGTTAAAATAACTCTACATAAATATTATTTCTTTGATGAAACACTGAATAAATTCGATAAATTTGTCAACACTAGTTGTCCGATAACACCTATTAATATATTTTCGTGTTTTGAATATTTATATTTTACCTACGTATTTTATTCGGTCGTACCTACTTGTACCTATTGTATGTTAATTAGGTGAGTACCTACTTAACATACCTTCTACGTAATAATAAACATTTTTACATAATTAAATATTTTAAAGTCACATAACTTATTAATATCAATACTTTTGTAATCATTTTGGGAAAACAATAAATACCTACGTTAAAATTTTTAAAATGCTAAATAAATATTTGTATTCGATAATCTATAATTTCATATACAATTTCGTTAGGTATCTATTGTTCAAGAAAAAATGTTTTCATATATCATGATACCAGTTTTATAATTTGATATTTTATTTCATTAATTATTGATTAATTAATATCATTAAATATATTATTTGAATAGGTAGAAATATTCTAATATTGTATAGTAAATTATTGCATAATCACCATGATATTGGTACAGATGTGAGGTTTTCGATATATAACTTGCCGTTCCTATGCTCTCGCCTACCACCTGTCCACTATTTTTCCTATCAGAAATGCGCTTCCATTCTAATGCAATTTTAAAATCCATGATATATGATTTAAATATGACGGCAAAAATATCATATCTTCAATAAATATAAATTTTTCTAAATATCAACACCTTTATTAAATTATGAAATCAATATATGTACTCTATAAACTGGCCATCTACAAATTTCATATAACTTAAATTATAATACGTTAGCTACCTATCTAATAATTTAATAATAATAATAAAAAAAAAAAAATAGTACTTAAAAATCTTAATTTATCGCTTAATGCAGAAATATTATGAGTAAATTGATTTAAGATATTCTATATATGGTAATTTCATAATGTTTTATATCTATATAATAATACATATATGTATATACATTATGCATAGATAATCATTGCACATGAAATAAAAATGCTTAATTATAATCAGGCGCGGATTCAGGGAGGAGCTACGGGTGCTCAATCAACCCCTTATCGTTTGACAAGCAATAAAATTTATTTATTAAAAATGTTAATATTGAAAAACTTTTTATACATAAATTTTAAAAAAATGAGAAAGTATATCTCTACTAATAATTTTTTTTATCTTAGCACCCCCTGTCAAAATTTTCTGGATCCACGCCCGATTACAATATATCAAGATCAACAATATCTTATCTTACTATTATTACATAGGTACTAGAATTATAATATATACTGATATACTGTATTACACTAATAAGGTATTTACAACTTATATCCATTAAAAAATTCTTAATAATTCATTTAACGCTCAAGAGATAACCAAAAATAAATGGATCTGTTAAAACTCAAAAGTTATACTTATTAAGTTATAACACTTCTTATAAAAAAATAAATGAAAACATTATGCAATCTCATAAAATGTAAAGTATAATAACGAAGAAAACAAATAATTATAATATATTTTGTTACATTATTAACTAATTTATTACACACAATTAGGTAAATACATTCAATAATAATAAAAAGGCACATAGTATAGTTTATAATTGAAAGGTGTAATATATTACATTAAATGCATATTTCAATACTTTATAATACATATTTTTCAATTATAATCAATGATATTACCTTCTCCATAAATATTAAATAAACTATATCCATTACATAACAGAAAAAAATAAAATAAAAACAAAATAAAACAAAACAAAACAAAAAAAAAACAAAACAAAATAATAAAAAAAAACTATTTTAATGAAATAATAATTGATATCTGAATCAAAAGACCACCTTAATATGTTACCCTGAAACTTTTCAAATATATAAAAATAAATAGGGTTCTACATTATTTTCACATATTAGTATAATAAAATAATAATCTTAAATTATTAATTGAATATACATAAATTAAATTTTTGTTTAAAAACAGATTTGTCTTTTAAATACAGATCTATTATTTTTCCATGGTAGTCATGAAATACATACTAATAAAATAAACATTTAAATGAATAATAAATACTAAAGTGATGTAAAAATTAAAATTATAATTGTATACAAATCAGGTTACTCATTATTAATTTTTATAATATTTTATGGCAGTTTTTAATTCTCTCTTTTTTTTTTTTTTTTTTAATGCAATAGCATATAGCAATAGCTAATAAGTAGCACTTAGAAAAAAAATAAATATTAAAAATTATTCTATGACATTAAAGGTTTTATTATCATAAACACTTGCATATATTTCAAATCAAAATTATTTAAGAATGGAAAATTATTAACTAATAATTAGTTATTAATTATATTTTAAAAGTGTGCCTATAATTACATTTAATACACTTAGAAAAAATGTTTGATTATAACAAATTGATAACAAAAATAATTTTGTTATATTGTCCAATATAGACTCATTAAAACATTTATAGTGTATTATCACATAATATTAGTAAGATTTTTATATAAATGTGAGTATTAATTAAAATTTAATCGTAAAAGTAACTATAAAAAATACATCAGTATATTATAAATAAATAGCAATATTTTTAGTATTTATGGTTTAAATATTGTTATATGGAGATTCTAAAATTTCTAATATAATATAGTATTTCATAATAATGTTTTAAAGGAATTCACAATTATTTTTGTGTACAAATATATAAATCATAATTTACAAATCTAATCAATACAATAATTATTTAAAATATTCTAAACAATACCTTAATAAATGTTTTTATAAACAGTAAAGAATTAAAATATTAAATTTTTAGGATTTTTACTTAATAAGTTAGTTTAACTAATTGGATCATGTGGTCTATTAGATGAATTAACATGTATCTTTTTTTATTATAATATCACAAATTTAATTTAATTTAATAAAAATGTTAATATTATAATAATTTTACTTTAAAATTACATTATTAACATTTTTCTATAACTATTGAGAATAGTATAATATAGAAGATATTTAAAATGAGATTATGAACACTATAATAAAGTTGTACATGATGTTTAAAGATGTATCAACATGGAATTTTTTTAAATATACTTTAATTTTCTTAAACTTTTAATATCTATGTATAAGTATTTTAGTTATTGTTAATTTTGCATCCTTATGGATTTTTGTTTACTTCGCCTTTGGAACCAAATAAATAATATTTGTATAATAATTGGCCATCCCATTAAGAATAAAATTTGATATAAATTATAATGTGATGTTCGAGGATGTATTTGTTTTTTTGTTTTCATCTGAAATTTATTTAAAAATGATTATATGTATATAAATAATTTATTTTTTATAATATTATATTATAGCTGATTAGATTACCAATAAATGTATATCACCTCAATTAATTTTTGTTCTATTTGAGCAACTTTATTTGTTATAGTTTCTAAATCACACTTCATATTGGAAACTGTGTTTCTTATTTCTAATTGAAAATCACTTGTATCTTTATAAAAAATGATAAAAACAATCTTACTTAAAATTATATAATTAATTGAAATAAAATAATACTAAACTTACAATCATTTGTGTATTGCAACTGAATATCACTATTTCCATTTTGTTGAGATATTGGAATATGATTATTAGACACTACTAAATTATCGATGTACTCATTTGACTTTAAATATTGGTTGACTTTTTGTGAGTTATTTTTTTTAAGCTCACCAGTAGACTGAAATTAATAATATAATATGACATTAATCTTTTAGATAAGTATAAATAATTCTTAACAAAATTGTATATATTCGTATATAATTATCAATTAATTAATCTGAGTAGAGTAAATACTAAAATAAAATCAAAATAATTAAATTGTTTTATTATATAGAATATTTAACACTTTGTGTTCGTAAGAATTACTTATTTTAGAGTAATGTACTATTCTCAGGAAAAAATAAGTCAGTAGGCAGCATAAAAAAAAATTAACTTCATTAATTACCTCCATAACATCATGAAAACATTCTTCATCAATGTCTGTGTCTGCTATACTTTGATGTTCATTTATTGAAATTATACTAGACGTTTCTGCTTTATCTAAAAAAAAATTAATATATTATATATAAAAAACTATAAAATTGAGTATATAAATATAATAATGTACATTCAATACCAACTATTACAACTGTAATTATATTAATAATAATTTATAACTCTATGCCTTATGCTTTCAAAATAAATTGTTACAATACTGTAGGTTAATGCATTTAAATATATTATATTATATAATTAAATAAATTTACCTATTGAGTTCCCTCGATCAATTGGCCCAACTACCATTTCTAAATCATCAATGGAAACAGATTCATAAAACGAATCCAAACTGGATACAAAATCAGCAACAGGATTTGTGTATGCCATGGTTTCAACAATCTATAATTTGTACATATGAATTATATATACAATTATATTTACAGAGCATATCATGAGAATTTGACAAATTTATATGGACAATAATATATTTTAAAATATCAAATCTTTATGATATACCTACTCTGACACTTAATTATTAAATACTTTTTCATAAATAGTAATATTTAAATAATATATTTTTGTTAGTTATTTCAAAATTTATATACAAATTTTTCTAACAATCAATAAAAAATATTATCAAAGGATAATTAAACATTTTTTAAACTTAAATACATTTTACAAAATTACATAATGATGGGATATAGGAATTTAATATGTAATTATAATACTATTAGAAGTAATTTTATTTTAAATTATTTAAATGTTGCTACAAGAAAACATAATACAAATATTCACAACTGTAATTTACCTTTTTTAATTCATTAATATATTCTTGCATTGCTTGTTCTTTTGACATATCTCCTAAATCAGCCCAGGCTTGCCATTTTGCTCGATTAACAACATCCCAAAAACTAGGTTTTGGTTGAGTATTGCGTCCATAAGTTCCTTGTTTGAAATAAGCATAAAATCGAAGCATGAGATCTTTGGACGGTTGATATGAACCTAATAATATTAATATAAAATATTAATTTATAATTATAACACAGTTATTTGTATACAATTAAAATTCACAAAATAATTAATTCTAGTAAAATGTCTTAAAATATTATTTTAATTTTTTTTATATTATTATTATATAATATATGGCATTAATTTATAAATTTAATTATTTAATTATAAAAATAATTGGTATGTACTTCATAATTATAATTCTAAAAAAAAAAAAAATACTGCATAACTTATGCAAATATATTTTTTCTTTTTGTATTACATAATTTATTTTATTTTTTTATAGCTATGCGTGTCATCTAATTACAAATTTATTATCAATTATCATAATGCTTGCATTATTGTAAAATGTTCAAATTTTATTAATTTTATTAGAATTATATTACTCAATAATTAATCAAATATATTAAATTAATATATTTTTTAAAAAATGGGTATAACGTTTTTATATTTAATTTAATTTTTTTTATTGTTCTTTTAAAATTCCATCTTATGTTATAAAATAAAATAAAAATTTATTTGATAATTTAGTATATTTTATAATATAAAACTAATAGTAATTCTTATTTTCTCTGTAATATTCTATTATTGTAATTTATAAATAATAAATTTATACATTATATTGTTTTAATCATTAATTAATTAATATTGTAAAATATATTGTAAGATGGAAAAAATTCTACATTTATTGAATTAACACTTTTTTCCATTCACTTATTAAACCCTACAATATTATTAATATTATAATTATTATTATGCATCTTTCAATGAGTATGTAATGTAACAATATTTAGTTCTGTTATATATTGGGGCATTTCTCAACTTATGTTGACCCATTTGGTCATTTCAACCACTAGCTAATTATAACAATATTATATTATATATATATATATATATATATTGTCTTTTAGACATCTCATGCAATGAAAACAATATAATTTTGTTAGTATTATTATTTTAAAATTGAATTTATGATAAACTATTCTATTTCTAATTAAATATTTAGTGAACCACAGTTTAAGAAAAAATTATATTGATTTCCAAATATTTTTGATAGTAATATAGTATCTAAAATATTTAACAAAACAATTAGGTATTTAATTTTCAATACTTTTATACTTAAATATATTGTCATAGAATATTATTTTTAAAGAAATATCTAAAGAAAAAATACGAGTTAAATATTGTACTAACATATTTTTTATTATAGAAATTAATAATGCTGATGTTATGTCGATAAAATAAAAAAATTATCACTTAAATTTACATTTTTATTTTGCTGATATTGATTTAGTAATAGGTATAATTTTTTAACGTATAATAAAAATATGCTATTGATGCATAATTAAGAACAATAACCACAAATTTTATGCTGACACCATTAAAAACTTATTTATGTTTGCAATGTCAAATAGTCATAGCCATATACTTTTGTAGTAATTATCCAGTAATTTTTAAGAAACCTTTATTAAATATATTATAATTATCAAATAGTTCAGTGATTGATTTTTTTTTTTATATAATGTAATTATTAATATATTAATAATATATAATAGAAATATAAAAAGTAAATATTACATTTTACCATTTCTTAATAACTAAATTTATTTAAATTAATTGTATTTTATATGTTTTAAAATGTATAAAACTCAATTATTTGACTACTTGTCTAACAAAAAACAGTATTTTATACAAGATTGAAGATATTAAGGTATTATCATTTATTCTATTCTGTGGTTTTTTTTTTATAATTATTATAAATTAAAAATTTTTTCATTCTTAAAATTGTTGAAGTTGTACATAAATAAAACAAAATATATAATATTATATAATCAATATTGTAATTACATTATAAGCATATTATATTAAAATGATAAAATATATGAAACTCATAATATTAACTACAACTATGGTTTAATATTCAATAAAATAAGTATGTATAGTAGCGTAGCCAGAGAGTGACTGAAGCCACTTGAAATTTAAATAAATTAATTGTAGACTATTGTTTGACAATTTTTCACTTTTTGATTCTACAATTATGTATCAAATAATTATTTTTAAGTTACTGATTTATATACTTGTAATTTTTTTGTACATTTTTAAGAAGTCTACGCGCTACGCCTATAGTAAACGCGAGTTCCTTCCCCCAACATAAAAATTTGACTATGCTACTGGGTACACATATAATTTAAATATTATTATTGATATTTTGTTAGTAACATTTAGTAAAGAATTATATTACCTATTATTTTTAAATAATATCTATGTAATTAAATAGATATATGTGCACAAGTTGTATCAATCAATTATTAATAAAATAACTATAATAGAGGTTATCTATATTAAATTATTTATTTAGATGAGAATAAAAAAAAAAATATTGTTCACAAAAGTAAACGAATATAACAATTTAAATTATAATTAAGTATAGTCACCATTTATTATGTACACTAGAAATAATTTAGGTGCTTAACCATCTAAAAAATCAAACGTGAATAACAATGAAATTACATATGTACGTTTTATACAGAACATTATAATTGATGTAAAAACGTAACTATATTACGATAAACCCGATTTAAATACAAGTACCTAAATTATAATTTATCATTTTCTTTCTTTTATGTATTACCTACAATACGTTGGGAACAACCTACCTAACTAGTCGAATTTATTTAAATATATTTGGGTACGTCGTACGTCGTTTACACTCACCATTTTTCGGTAAGCTGCGAATCACCTTTATGGCAGCCGTAAACTTTTCTTGTGTAGACATGTCCGCGGCTAAAGTTAACGGAAACGGTCAGTCATAAAAATGTGAACGCGCCAGGCCGGTCGTCACTGTGTGGAATGTGAAAAAAATAACAATAAAATTTCGTTTCTTGCTGTACGACGATTGACTATATTGTCAGATATTATAATTACCGTTAAATAAATAATGCATAAGATGCCGAGCTTGGGCGAAACGACGTCATAAAAGCGTGTTGATCGATCAAGGGCATTGCCGCCGCCGCTCGTTTTCGACGTTGTTCCGTTCGGACCGTACATTTCATTGCGTCAATAACATTTCGCGTCTACGCTACGCGGCGTTTGTCGGCAATCGACGATCCTTGCAACAATATATTATTTTGTCCTTTGGACCTCGGTACGGATGAGCAATTGCGTTTTATCCGCACAGCGAGCGTTACGGATTCAGACACAAAAACCACAGGTCCACAGCCCACAGCGTCCGATGTACGTATTCGTTATTCAATATTATCCCCGCACATTGAACAACGTGAAATAACAAAATTTCACGCAAACGTACATTACGCAATAGCGTATTATTATTATTATTAATTATTATTTTCTCGTTTCCAACATTACACCCGAGGGGAACGTAATCTGTAATCACTAATCACAGTTCATGTTCGGTCAGCACACAGCAGCTGATCGTGGCCGAGCCACAGAAACGAGGACGAATAATAAATTAATAACGAATTTAGTAATTTACAGCAATATTTATGAGGTGTATCGTGTCGACACGAGCATATAATAAATATTAATTATAATAAAATATTGTTGTTGGCGTTATTAAAATTATATGTTATTAATTTATTATGTAATATAACGTCAGTGGCTACGGGCTAAGTGCATCATGCAGACGAGTTGTGTTCCTATTTTCCTAATTTCGTATCAATATTCAATGTACCTAATCTAATCTGTGCCAGTAATACTTGATATCATAAATTCGTGAGTACAAAACACGAACTAAGATAAATATTAAATATATCTTAGTTCGTGGTACAAAATGTTTTATCTTTTATTTGAGATGTTAAGATGTTTGGTAACGCAACTGATAATAATCGATAACAATTAACCGCTACACGAGCGTCTAGAGCTTAGATCATATACTATGGATGGAGCCATACGTACATTGTTTGAGGCCAACATAATAATAGGACCTGATTGCTATGCGCGTTAAAAATAATCATGACATGTATCATGCTCACAGACCATGGCTATAGATAGAATCTATAGTATCTATAGTATCTATAGCCATGTCACAGACTTCTATAATATGTATTATAGAAGTCTGTGATCATGCTGTTTATGATAGTGTGATACCATAGATTGAATATACATGGATAGTCCACTGTAATACATTTGGAAACAGAATATTTATAAAATATTATGTTCATAGATGGCGCAAATGATCAGGATAAGCCAATTTATTTAATAGGAAATAATTGGATTATGATTATGAATACCCACGGTATTATACACGATTTACTAAAAAGTATGTATAATATAATATAAGAAATAATTATACTATTATAGAAATATAATTTTCATATACCTCTGATAAATATAGCATGTAAAATTAATTTTATTTCTATTTTTATTTAATAATTTTTATACTATTATTATACTCGTGCCGAAGTTGACTGGGATACATAATAATATATATTATATACCCCACACGACTAACGGCGTTACTTTTGTGTCAATTTTATAATATTACGGTGATATTTATTTTAGCTTTTTACTATTTGGTTGACACAAACCTATAATTTATGGTTTAATTATAGTTTATTTGTTCTGACGTTGGAATTCGAATGTGAAATTGATCTATTTTTAGAATAGTAATTTCTGTTTATTATGATGATTGACATACAATATAATATATAACCATATATATATGTAACTATAATAACTAATAAGGTAATATAACGTTATTTTTTTAAGTGAAGATTAAGTATTATCTATATAATTTTTTTTATTCAAATAAATTAAACTTCGAGAATTATTATTTGAAGGTTTTAATTGTTTTTATAATGTGAGATTGAGATAATAGCAATTAAGTTTGTTTAATTTTTATTTATTTTTTTTAAATTAAAATACAAATAACAAATGTCCTTATTTTATAATACATACAATACAGTGATAATAATTTTTATAAATTATTAATATTATTTAAAATTACCATGGTATTTCAAAGTATGAAAAAATGAAAAAACAGAAAAAAAAGTTTAATTTGAACTATTTATAACACTAAATGAATTTGTGGTACAATTATACCCCGCGCGACAACTGACGTTACAAAATATCGCGCGACTAACGAAGGGTTAAATATAATTATATTAATATACTCATACGATGGTCGTAATCACCCGATAATTATCACTGAGCAACAGTATTATTTTAATATTTTTATAATGAATATAATATACGATATACGAATTTAGTAGTATCGATGTATTATTGTTTGTGTCTAGTTAATAAAAGATCCTACAAAAATTGTTATAGATGAGTTTGCAAAATTAAAAAATAGATGAGTGCAATTCATTAAATAAATAAATCAAATATTTAACAATTAACATTAATAATTTAATACACATTCTGTTTTATTATAATTATTAAATAAACGAAATTTTCATTTTTTACCTAATATAGATAGTTATTTATTATTGTAATATGTAAAACTTATTTTAAATTGGGCCTGTCCTAAAGTTTGTTCCTGGCCACGCTATTCAAATGTTCTTAAATATAAATAGATAAGAGGACTTATGCAAAAAAAATATTAATGATCTTATTTATTAATTATAATTTCAATTTTGTATTTGATATTTTTACTTTAAAAAATGAATTTAAATATTTATAGGTAGGTATACAGTAGTACCTACTTATTTTTAAATAATTATATATATAAAAATATTTTAGATTCTGAGCGAAGCGAAGAATGTATTGTTTAACAATGATGTGTGTCTTTTTTTTGTTTTTACGCCTGAAGACATTTTTACTCCCCGAAATAATGCTCCGATTATCACGGTCAAACTGTATGTTAAACATTTAGGTCAAGTTAAATACTTAAAAACTATTTGTATACCGTTGACTACTGTTTGACTACTGTTAACTATTGGTGTTTTGTATACTATTAATTAGTGTTTTGTGTTTATGATATGATTTTATTCATTGTAAATCTATGAAATTTGTAAATTACACAATTTTTTCTTTTGAATGTATAAATACTCATTTTTTTTATAATGGAATATTTTATTAACAAAAAAAATAAAAAATTTGTGAGTTTTTGCATTTTAAATTGTAATCCCGCTAACATACAGTGCTAATTATTGTACGCGGTATTATATTTTCCCAGTATTCGGCTACACTGGGCAGCATTTAGTTTGAAATTGTCGGATCCCCATAAGACTAATGTAAATTTTTAGAGAGTGTCCATTCTGCTTTCATCTATTCTGTGGCCACAGATTCGTTTTTAGGTTTTTTTTTTAACTCATAAAAGTCGAGTAAAATGTTGAGAAGCCATAGTGCATTTTTCTGTTCCCCTTCTCACAACATTTCCGCCGAAAAAGGCAATTCGTTTATTGTTTAGTTGTTTATACGAAAAGAAAAAATGGCGTCTTCGTACTAGATTTTTTTGATTCGATTATTTTAATGAATAAAAACGTTTTATGGTATAAAATATTATATTCCAAAATTATACTTTCTTTAAAATAATAATATAATAAACTACTGTTTTATCGATGATACTATTACTGGTTTTTCATGATTAATGCCGTATAAATATTTTCCTTGGGCTACTCAAACCGTTCACAAATAAGTAATAACAGTGCAATTTTATTATTTTTTTGAAAATTACGATTAACGATTTTTCGGTTTATTTTATAATTTAAAAAACAATTCGTGCGAATTAAGCAATTTTATATATTTAAAGTATTTCGTATATTTGCATTAATTGCGCATTCAAATTCAAAATGGCAAGTTGTGTAGTTTGTGGTAGGACTAAGAATAATAAAAGTAAATTACGTGGAATAACATTTCACAAGTTCGTATTAATTATATAATTTTATTTCATATTTTAATATTATAAATTATATAACTTATAGAATATGTATTTATTTCAATATATTTTAAAGGTTACCATCATCTGCTATTCGAACAAAATGGATTAAGTTTGCTAAAATGTGTGGAAAACGAGATACTGTAATAAAATCATCGAGTTTATTTTGTTCTAAACACTTCAGTGATACTTGCTTTGATGCACGCTCAACATTATTAAAATCAGATGTCGTACCATCAATTCCGGCAGAAAGAGTAAAATCTGTAAGGTTTAAATTTTTTAAGTAATACAATGACATTAAAATATTAATTATATGATATGCTATACACAAAATAATTTGATCTTTTTAACAGTATGTTTTTAATATTGAAGATGACTTTATAACATATACCTACTGTTTTATTTATTGAAAATCTTTAGTTTTATAAATTTTAATTTTAAATTTTATTATAAAATTGATTTACAATTCTTCTTTTTTATATTGTAATAAATTTAGTTTAGAAACATATACTAACTAATGCAATTTAGATATTTATTATTTGTATAATATAGTTCAAAACACATTTTATTATTTCTATAGGCTAAGGTTCTACGTATATATCCAGAAACTACAAAACCTTTAGTTTTAGATGATATCGGTGAAAAGGTATTATTAATAAATTTTTAGTTTTTAGTTTTTTTGTAAATTAAACTATTTTATTTTCCTTTAGGTTTTATCTGAATCGTCCATTAAAAATATTTCATCAAAGTCGTGTAATACAAGTGAACTTCGTGAGAAACCAACTACTGTTGTTACTTCAAATGATAAATTTGAAATAATAAAAGTAAATATTAAGTAAAATCAATTAAATAATTAATATAATTTAAAAAATTAAAAATATATTTATAGGTTTCTGAACATATTTTTTCCAGTTTAGTTAACACACAGTCTATAATTAAGACAATTTTAAGCTTACAGAAACGTCAATGTGAAGAAATAAAAAAGATGAAAGCAGCCTTGAATCGTTTTAATAATAATATGAAGAATATCACCGAGTAATTTGGTAATAATAATATTTTAATTAAAAGATTCATTATGAAAATTAGGCGGAAAAAATTTGCACAATAATATAGTCCTGAAATACGTAAATTTTCTATTTCGTTACATTTTTATTCAGCTTAAGCGTACAATTTTGTAAGAAAATAATTTAATATCATACTGATACACTAAAGCAGAATCAAGGTTTACTGATGAAGCTTTGCGGATTTTAACTTCAAAAGTTCAGAATACAATTCATACAATACAATATTATTCCAAAAATTGTCCAACTTTTCATTTAAAAACCCACCGCACGAATTATGGCCAACAAAATCCTCTAAACAGAATATGCGAAGTAGGCAATCTGTCAAATTTTGATTTTTTTTCCGATAGTCTATCATACCTAAAGCATTATTATTCTAATTTTTAATTTGTAAATATTTACTTTTAATTTAAATGTTTGTAATTTTATCATGTTATATAAAATTCTAATATTATTTGTATCTTATTTATATAACCATATTTTTTTGTAATGTATTAGTTAATAATATTATGTACCTGTACTTGAGCCATTCAGGCGTTAATTCAATAAATAAATAATTAAATAATAAATAAATACCATCATATATTGTTTGATTATTGATGAAATGAAAATGTAAAATATAGATTGTGGTGGATACAAATATGTACCATGAATATGTTAATTTTGGTGATGGTTATTCTTCTTCTTTGGTCCCGGCCATTCAAGACCATACCTTTAAATAAACATACTGCCATCTATCTCTGTCTTCTGCTATTTCCAACCAATGACTATTCAGTTCTACTGTTTCAGCAATCTTTCCATCTCAAACACGGTCTTCCAAGACCTCTCCTCCCTATTAGGTTTTCTTCTATTACTTTCCTTAATAGCATGTCCCAAAATACCTGGTCTAATCTAGGCATGTTCCGCCCCAACCAGTCTTCTTTTACATGAAAACGAAGGATTTTATGAGAATTTATATTAACTAGAGGCTTGAAAATTTTATAGGGTTTTCATTTATGTACTATATGTGTACCTAATCTTTATGGTCCCTATACGTGTGATAAAATTTTGCATTTTAAATATTTAAAATAAAATATAATATATTCTGTTATTATTATTACAGGACATTGATGTACAATCCACAATTATTATTTTTTCTTACAATATGCATTCTACTAGAATATTTCATCTACCGTTGGTGTGGTCCTGACAATATGTTTTTTATGTGAGAATATTAATCTACTGTATGTGCGGTTCTTAAAATATTGAAGAAAATTGTATCAAAAAATTTTGTATTGTTTTAATTTGTAATAAAAAACTATTTTGTACTAATTCATAAAATTTATTTAATTCAATACAATATTATAATAAATAAATAAGTTTAATTTTATATTAATATAGAGATAATTTATATCTGTGTTAAGGCCACTATATTACTCTGTCTATGGTTTACATTGATAATTTCAAATCATAGGAAAAGTTGACCGTGGACACAACTACACAAGGCCACAGAATTTTATAATATGAAGATTCGTTTTTTACTATTATTATTCTTTATACTGTGGCTGAATATTTTATGATTCTATGCATTATCTATAGATTTATTTTTTTTAAAAAAAAAAAAAAAGATTTGCCAAATAAATACAAAGTATACTCATTTAGTGATTTAATCGCTTTCAAGTTATAACTACAAATTGTTTTCCTTTTATAGGAACTTTATTAGTGTACCTCAACTATTTTTTTCTTATTTAATGTACATCAATTGTTGCAGGATTATTCTACATAATGAAAAACGTTGAATCAATGTATATGTTAAGGTGTATGACCGCACGGCAGTAAATGTTGACAGTCACCGGTGTATATCGACATTTACTAATCATTTTGGTGAATGTTATCAATTATTTCAAATATCTCACAATACGGACATTTACCAGTATTTGTTGACATGCGCAATAGTTACTTAGTGAATGTTGACATGTGTGACAACATATATAATCAAATAGATAGCTGATAAATTCTTAAATAAATATAGTTGAACTAATTAATTTTTTAATATTTAAGTTTAGGTAACATATGCTTTATTAATTTTTATTCATTACAACACGGTAAACTATCGTGTCATTTACTGTTACAAAGTATTCCCCCAATCTTACAATTTCATTTATTTTTACAATTGCATCGTATATAACCTTGGCCACCACTTTTGGAAGCAGCTGTCGATACCTGTCTCAAAGACATTACTAACGTCCAAACGTCTCCAATGCATATTGTGGCTGGGCGATAACGTCTAAATTTTACAAAATAATATAAAAATACCTTTTACATACATTGTGCTTCAACTTCAAGTGTGGTCAACATTTACTAAACACTGACTGTAAATGTCAACAATCACCGGTGTATGAACGCATTAAAACAATTTCGTCAACATTCACTATGGTTTTTGGTATATGTCAACCTACACCAGTGACTGTCAACATTCGCCTACTGCGGTCATACACCTTAACATATACATGACAATCAAACGTGCATACATTGCTAACTAATTGCCATTAAGACATTTTAAAAATTAAAATTTATTGATCAACACAGTTGTTTGTGGATTTTATTATACATTGGAAAAAATATTATATTATTTATTTAAAAACATTAATATATAAAAGAGGAAATATTAGTAGATACACAATTATATAATATCAATGATATTAACATTTACAATATAAAACATAATTGTAAAAATTAAATAACACAACATAATTCATTAATAAAATATATTGACTAATAAAAATAACAATTAGAAAAGTTTTGTTCACGTAATATATTATATTTTATAATATTCCATCTTATAAAACTGTTACCGTTTAAGAACATTTATAAATGTATCTCGAGGAATTTCAATGTTTCCAACCATTTTCATCTTTTTTTTTGCCTCTGACTGTTGTTTTAAAAGTTTCATTTTCCTGGTAAAGTCACCACCACGTTTTCCACACTTAAAATAAAACATTTATTAATAAGTACATAGGTAATATAAAATAAAATAAACTATATTGGTAAATAAAAATGATAGTAATAAATTAATAATAACCAACAAATTAAATTAATTTTTAATATAAATGCATAAGATAAATAAAATACATTATTTGTGTAATATAGTATTTCAACTTATATGCACCTTTTCTCTATAAATATATTATTATCATGTTTTATTGATAATGTAAATTATTAGAAGAATAAACAAGATATTTTACGTTTACCTACAGTTTATTTATTATAAATATTGTTTAATACTTACAAGTTTTGAAGTTACATCTTTACGGTAGGGTTTTAAAGTTTCTCTTGCAATTATTTTTCCTTTAACTGAAGCTTGAATTGCAATCTAAGTAATGTATATTTATAATTTATAATTAATGTACTATAGATACTATTTTACTAAATAAAATACCTGAAACATTTGTCTAGGAATAATTTCAAATAATTTTAAAACCATTTTACGCCCTAGGTTTACAGCTTTAGTAGCATGAACTATTGTTCCAAGTTCTTCAACAACATTTCCATTAAGTAAAATATTTAACTAAAATATATTTTTAATAATAATAATTAATATCCTACATAAATAAAATATAAATATTTAATATATTTACCTTAACTAGATTTGAAAGTTCATAATTATGATCTTCATAACTGAAACTACCAAAACCTGAAGTAATTGATTTAAGTGTGTCATGAAAGTCTATAACAATTTCATTTAACGGGAAAAAACATTGTATCATTATTCTTGTATTATCAATATTAACTGATGATTTTTGGACACCTCTTTTCTCCATGCACAAAGACATAACATTTCCCAAATATTCATCTGTTATTTTAAGTTATTTGATTATTATTTATTATATTTATATGATATTGAAATTATTTAATTAAATTTACCTGGTGTTATAATAGTTCCAAGTATAAATGGTTCATAAAGTGCTGCAGTGAAACTTGGATCAGGGAAGTCTGTTGGATTTGAAAAAAAGAATTCATCACTACCATACTGTGCAATTAATTTGCTTGATGTTACTTTAGCTGTAAAATTGTAAACATATAATTAGGTAATATATAGGCATTTTCAATATTTCCATTTAAAAAATAAAAATATATACCTTTATAAGTGACACTAGGTGCTGTCATCACAGCTTGAGCATTATATTCTTGTTCCAATCTTTGATTGAATACATCTAAATGCAGTAAACCAAGAAATCCTAATCTCCAACCAAGACCTAAAGCTGAGCTAAAAAAATAATTAATTAATCAATATAAAAAAAGTAGAAAAAATTGATACAAATACTTTTACCTAGATTCTGTTGTAATACTAACAGCAGAATCATTAAGTGTTAATCGCTCTAAGGCACTTTTCATTTCCATGTGTAATGACTGATCTATAGGAAACAATCCCGCAAATACCATAGGTTGAGCCGGTTTAAAACCAGGGAATGGTTCAACAGGGTTATCTTTTAAGTGTATAGTATCACCAATATGAGCATCTTTTGCTGATCTTATGTTACAAGTAAGAAATCCCACTTGACCACCTACTCTAAAAAAAATTTAAATTAAAAATATTTAATCTAATAAGTAATAATATATATAATATAGTATAATTATTTCAACCTATAAACTTACAATGTCCCTGTATTAAATTCTATTGGTCGAAGTATTCCAACATTTCTAACAGTATAAGATGTTTGAGTGTATACGGTTGTAATGATGTCACCTTCTTTTATACATCCATCTTGAACATAAATTAGTACTATTGCTCCACGATATTTGTCAAACCAACTATCAAATATTAACGCTTTAAATGGTGCTTGACGATTAGTTTTTGGAGGTGGTAATTGTGTGACAATAGCTTCCAATAAATTATCTACACCAGTACCATTTTTTGCTGATATCTACATATTTAATATAATTAAAATACAGGTTATATACCTATATATTTATAATTATTTATTGATAAATAATATACTCTTAAGACTGTTTCTGGCTCAATGTCAAACAACCCTCGTAGTTGTTCTTCTACTTTCTTTGGATTGGCATTTTTTAAATCTACTTTATTTAATACTGGTATTATAACCAAGTCTTTACAAAATGCCAAATAGAAATTAGCTACTGTTTGAGCTTGAACACCTTGATTAGCATCGACTAATAGTATGACACCTTGGCATGCAGACAAGGATCTAGAAACTTCATTAGAGAAATCTACATGTCCTGGAGTATCAATTAAATTTAGTAGGTAAATTTGGCCATCCGTTTTACTGGTATAGAATAAAGAAGCTGTTTGAGCTTTGACCGTTATACCTCTTTCTTTTTCTACTTGTAACCTGGAAATAAAATATGTAGGTATCATAATTTTTTAATTTTAATTAGGAATACGAAATTGGCGTAAATTCTTATTACCTATTTTATTGTATATTAAATTAATTATATTGTTAATTGTTACATTATAATATTAACATTTTTAGTATAATAGCAAAAAGTTTTAAAATGAATTAATTAAATAAATAAGTACAATATAATAAAATTAGTTGAAGTTTAAATTATATTTACCGATCTAATATTTGGGCTTTGCCATTTTCAATACAGATGGTATTCGTTAATTCCAACAGACGATCAGCCAGTGTGCTTTTACCATGGTCTACGTGGGCTATTATGCTAAAATTACGAATATTTTCACTGGGTACGTTTTGATACTTGAGAGACGTATCAATTTCTCCATCTACATTCACAGAATAACGTCGACAAAATGTAAATGTGATTGAAGGTAATTTGTATTCTTTCAAAATGAGTGATCCATAAGATTTTAATATTCTAAATGTTAGTTTCATTTTCGTTTTAGTACATTACTAAAGACATTAATGTTCACTATGAATTTTAATCCTCAATTAAATATCCATTGCCTACTATCAAATTAATAGTTCAAAGTTTCAAACACAAATTTAACTCATTCTGCGTTTCAGACTTTCAGTAGATACTCGGTCCAATCTCAGTGTTTCAGTCAATGCCTCAGCGGTCGTCAAATTATTTTTTCATCACTATCTCCAAACTTCGTAATCTGTGTTGACAAAATATGACAATAATATTATCTATATCTGAGGTATCAAACATGGATAAGTAAAATCAATGATAACAGTTAAGACAGATAAGACATTGAAGAGTGATAAAGTGATAATTCTGTTATTGTTATCTTTTCAAAAATTCAGAATACTCGTTTAATTGTTATGCATTAATATTACAAAATACAAATATTTAGGCATTGATTTATTACAGTTTAAATTTCTCTTCTATTATTATTTTAATCTAGTGCACACACAATAATATAATATGATATATTATTACAATAATAAATTCACACGAGTAAAAATTATTCACTCAATATAAAAATATTAACGTTTTTTTTTTTTTTTTTAGATAATTTGAAATTAATATCCATATGTTAGGTATAAGTATTAAGTAGTTAAGTACATGTGAAATATTTCAATACAACTGGGGTTTTCAATATGGAAAATAAAGAAAGGTATTATGACGACATAATTACTTACATTTAATTTTTAGTTATTTCCTGTGATGGCATTTTTGCAATATTGCATTTTAGACTTAATGTTACTACTGTTTGTTATGATTTAATTATTCAAAGCAATATTATATGGTAGTAAACTCTTTTAAAGTGAAATTCAGAGAAATCAATTTTTCATACGATTTTATTTTCAATTTGCATTTGGTAAATGTAAACGATCTACACATTAATATATTTTAAATATTTTTTAAATTCTGTATAAATATTAATTTTAAAAATATTTTTACTAACTACAAAATTTTTTTTATTATTTAATTGTTAATGTGTATATAATATTGCAAATTTCTATTTAAAATGCAGACTATTTTTTAAATTAAATAATTCATTTTTTCAATTAGTTTTATTTGAAATATCTTGCATATTAAAACTATACAAATATTACAATAATTATTTTAGGTATATGCTTCTATGTATTTATACATTCATATTTTATATGCAGTGATCAGAATAGAATTTTTTAAAATTTTTTTATATTTAATCATTTTTACTCAATAATATTAATATAGATATATGATATATCTTTATTATCATATTAAATAGGAAATAATTAATTTTTTTTTTTTAATAGATTTTCTTTATTACTTTTGGAACTTGGAGAGTATTATTTTGAAGATTATATTTCTTCATTATCAATTGCTGAAAATGATACGTGGCTCAATGGACGTCTTAAAGTGTGTTCATTATCATTAGTTTTTGTTCCAAAGGAATATCATAAACCAATCTTGAAGATACCGTTTTCACAATGTGGATCAATTAACAGGAGGTTTAATTTTTAGTTAAATAATTTATATTTCTATTGTTATTGTTATTCTAATAATAAAAGATAAATTAAAATATATTTCAATGTAAATGTTAAATTAATATTGTACAAAAATTTAGTAGGTTTTTAAATAATGTATTCTGTATAAAAAAAAAATCATGTTTAAATTAATATAATTTCAAAACATTAACTACCAGTATATTTAAATTATCTGTTAAATCCTAAGGAGATCCTAAGGATCTAACCCCATGATTTTCTTTCTAAGATTACACATATATTATAATCACCAATTAAACAGTAGTTTTATAATTAATAGTAAAAAAATATATTCTGAAATAATGATATTTATATATTTATTGAATATGTTGAAAAATAATATTAATTAATTATCTTGCAATCTAAAATTTAAATATTAACTATAAATATATGTAATTTACATTTTCGAGGAAATATAAATGAATAATTTATTTCAATTGTTGGATGAAAAATACGTATGCAATTTTTAAAAATAGTAAATCGTTTAAATTGACTAGATTTAATTTTTTTCATATTATAACTATTGATCTATTAATTATTTATAGTTTTAACATTTAATCTTAAAAAAATATCTTGCAACCTTAAAATAATATCAAAACAATTTTTTTACATTATAAAAGTAATTTAATAACTAATATATTAAAAATGTTTCTTATAAATCAAGGAATACATCATAATATTATACATTTATATTATTTATATTACTTAAAAGATTTATAAATTTACGATTAAATATGTTTCATGCATTAATTGTTTTTACATGTATATATTTTTTTTTAGTACAGATGAAGATACAAATATATTATTTATTATAAGTAACCAATATATTGAAATGTTGAATCATAATGTGCTAGAGCCTTACAAGTTTATAAATGTAAGTAATTATAATAATTTTTAATCACATATTAAACCTTACAAAGTTCTTTATGGTAATATAAAATTTAAATTTAATTGATAAATACAAAATAATTTTATTTTAAATCAATCTTTTATATTTATTGCAATGTTATTTTTATATGTCTGTACATAATTATTTATAAAAGTATAATAATAATGATTATGATTAGAGCCCCGATTTATATGCACTAATAATAATTATTTTAGGGTAATGGCTCAATATGCAACTTACACATGATTATTGATCTACCAATATAATTTTGTCAACCTACGATTTCTTTATCACAGTAATTATTAATTGTTATTACAGACATTTTATACTATTTTTGTTTTCTATCACACTTTAAATTAACAATTAGGTAATTTCACAGTTCTGCATAGCTTAGTACAGTTGATGGGTTGTGTATAATCATAGCGTTGGCATGGGACTGTAGGCTATATTCGCCTTATTATTATTCAATTTTACAAACATAATATTGTTGGTCTATATTGTGATTGATATTGATATGGTATAATGTTGAAATTATTTCCCAAAATAAATTATATGAAAGTTTCTTTATCGATTATATTATATCAAACATACTATTGGTAATTGGACTATTGACATTTATTTATGTAATATGAAAAATTCCAATTAGATTCTAAATTATTAGGTATTATATGTAATTATTTTATAAAAATTTTATATTTAAGCATTTATATATAAATTTTATTTTTTTAAATAAATATTTTTAGCTGCATATTTTGAAGCATATTTTTATCAGTTTAACTGCATATTTCGATCATTTTTATTGCAATAAGTTTCGAACTCTGATTATTAGTAATGATTTTATCTGTAGGTAATTTTTAAAATGCCATGGTTAATTATTAATCGATAATCCCATGATGTGTATCAAAATTAAAGATGATGTATTATGTACTGTCTAATATTTACGAATTTTTACGAAGTAGCAAAAAAATAACTTCAAATGGCACCTTTAAAAAGTTAGTAACATTAGTGCATTACGATGTACCAAAAAAGGTTGTCAAACATATCAATCTATTTGAAAAGATAACTTTTTTACATACACTACACAGATCTTAATGGTCGATGCAATAGTAATCTTTCATTATGTGAAATAATGGAATTAGTTTCGTTCTGGCTTAATTTAGTTTTAGTAAGTCAAGCTGTAAGTCGGACAGGTAAAAGTAAAACAATAATCATTGATTGGTATAATCTTTGTAGACATATACCAGTTAATCATTTCTCAAAAAGAGATAAAATGGGTGGTCATGGTTTTACTGTTCAAATTGATAAATCAATTTTTCCAAGTTAAAGGAAGTACAATCGTGATTGATTACAACGGGAAACCATCAACCATTAAGAGAAATAAACAATTTCAATATTTTTCCAAAAAAGAAAATTCTGATGAAAATGAAACACAATAAAATTATGGCAATCATATTGAAGGACCATGAGTATTTGGAATTTGTTGGAAGCGGCCAGACTTACAGTTAGAATGCCGATATTTTATCATAGAAAAACGGGACTGAGTAACTCTTCTACCAATTATAAAAAATGAAATAAAAATTGGAACAATAATACACAGTGATTAATGGAGAGCTTACTCAACGTTAAATAGTCATGGATATATTTACCAAACAGTTAACCATTCTGATTTTTTTATTGACCCTGGAACAGTATACATATGCAAAAAATAGAAGGATTATGGAGAATCATGAAATCAAAATACGTGTATAATATAAAAAAAAAAAGATCTTTCTCTAACCTAACCGACAATTTCAAGAAAAGTGGTAGAGAACCTGCCATCAAAATTAAAAAAAAAACAGTTTTTGAAGAATTTTTGACTAATATGAAAAAAAACAACAAATAAATACCTATAATGAAAAATATTGATGAAATCTATGTAGATGAAATTTAAAAGTAAGTTAAAATTATTTATATATTTCTTAGATTTATGATTAAAATGTATTAGATTGGATAGGTTATGTAGGTTGCATATTGAACCATAAATTAATGTATAGGTCACACATTAGAGACACAAATTAATGTGTAGGTCGCATATTGGACCGTTATCTATTTTATAATTATTTAAGTACTGTTTCTTTTAAAAATATAAAAATTAATTGAACTGTTTTACAATTAGGCAAATAATATATTAATTGATCTTTTTTTAATATATAAATTGTTTTACCATTTATTTAAGATTTTATTTTATAAATTGAAGTATTATAGCAGGGCTTGTGACTTGTAGTATTAGCATATTTGTTTGAAACATAATAGAAATGGCTAAGTGAGAGATAAATTTGTTTCAGATTACTAATAAATAAATACGCAATTTTTTTCTACATATTTTTGCATATTTTAATGATTTAGTGGTATATTGCTATTTTCATTAGTGCTATTTTATAACTTTTATTGATATTTTCAAAAAAAAGTTAATTGTATGATTTTATATATTAAAATATTTTTAAATATTTGAGTGATTAATTTAGTACAGAGATGGGTTTTTTCATTGTTCCTATAATATCTGTGATTTTCTTTTGGATTAAAGCATTGGTAAAATATACATTTAAAATTTTATATTTATTTAGTAATCTTGACGAAAAAAATTCACAATTCATGCATTATTATTTCTCAAACTTTGGGTATTTCCATATAATTATCTTATTTTATTATGTTTTCATTATATGAAAATATTAAATTACTTACTAATTTTAATTTTACACTTTATAATATAAAATTTGAGCAAGCATCTTATAATTAAATGCAATTTTCAAAGTAAAATATTTTCAAATAATTAAAAAACAAATATTTAAATTGTTATTATTACTTTTTTAGATTAAGATGAAGAGAATAAAGAGGAAGAATAATTTTAATTTAATACAAATAATTAAAATTTAATTTAATATCTTAGAATCTAACTAGACTTTTAATAATTAATTAGGTAAAATCAATTATTTGTATAATTATTATTTTTTCTTTTAATAAAAAATGTAAGTTTATTCAATGAAATAAAATGATTTAATTATATTATAAAATGATAATTAATTTTAAGAGCATATTATTACGCTTGTAATAAAGGTTTCTTTAGAGCTATAAGTCACGAGCTCCTATTATAAGCTAATGTATGAAGAAGTATGTACTATAAATATTTGTCTGTATTCAGTGTGAGTAAATCGGTGGTATTTATTACTCCTATCGAACTATATACCTACTTAAAAAAAATATATATATGAAAATGTATATAAATTCTGACTATTTATAATTAATAATAAATCTTCTAAATGTTTTGTTTATTTTAGGAAATAACATTATTCAGAATTAATTTAAAATATGCTCAATTAGATAACTGTACATCTCTTATATTGCAATTACATCGAGCTTCTTCTTTACAAACAGCAGAACACAGACATATGGTAAGAAATAAAATGTGAAATATTTACAATGTTGTTTTCTAATGTTATTTAATTATTATAATTATTATATTACACCTAAATTACATTTTTATAGTGATAAATATGAAATTTTTTGTAGTAATACAGCTATATATTTCTAGGTAGCAACAATAGCATACAGTAGACAGACATTAATTAAATTTGATCCTACATGGTTAGAAATGGATGAAATTATAATATTTGAAGTGATAGGCCAAAAAATAATACCACTTAGTATTAATCCTGGAAGAATTGTATTAACGAGTTTAAATGTATATTTTCAACCATTTAACAATTATGAAGTAGTAAGTTATTTAATATATTATATTATATTTAATACATTTATTGATAATATGCAATTAAATAATTAAGTATAAGTCCAAGAAATTATAAAACTTATTTTGTAGTGTTATGATTACTTATTTTTTTATATTTGTTCATATTATTTTTTTTCATAAATATTTTGGTCATTTGGATATTTAGTATATATTATAAGTTTAGTAGGAATGGAGAATTTTAGATAACCAAACGTAGAATATTTATAATGTTATTCTGAGACATGTAAATAGAATTTTAATACATTCAAATCTTTAAATAATAACATAGTTGTGAATATATTATTTTAATAATTTTACTTATTTTAATTTATTTTAGTGGTTTGTAGTTGTTTATATATACTATATAGTCTGTAATGATGAGATTATAGTCTAAATATGGAACATTGGGAATATACTAAAATTCTTATTTTTTTTTTCAATGTTTAATAAAATTGTCAATTTATAGTTCAATGGTTTAAAATTTTAATAACATTAACACCTATTGCTTATTTTAGTTCCAAAATAATTTATAAATTGCAAGTTTCAATTTTTTTACAAGTCTTCAATATTTCAAATTTTACAATGTATGATTTTGTATTTTCAAAAATGCATTTATAGGTAGTAAATCGTAAATGTGGTCTGGTTACCACGAATAGTGTATGGTTTTAGTGAAAAATTAATTCTAATTAATACTTTAATTAGGTAATTTTTTGAATTTACATATTGGTTCTTTTGGGTCAGAAAAATTTTGGAAAATATCAAAATTTAATAAGAATCTAATTTGGTCAATCTTGATTTTATTTTACTTATAAAGTATAAATCATAGGAACTTGAAAATTTTGTTGTGTATTTGCATAGTAGCATGTATAGTATTTACATATACATGTATGATTTAATTTTGCAACTGTTACATAGAGTTATAAATAATGTTAGAATAATATTGCTGAAAAATTCAGAACTTATACATCCTCACATATAGTCAAAAACTTTTAGATATAAATTGCAATGTAAAAATAATAAACTTATTAGTAAATTATTTTTATCATTATAATAATGTTTTTATTTAAAATTTAAAATAAAATTACATTAATGATTGTTTTATTTTAGACGTTGTACTTGAAAATAAAATTATCAGATATAAAACGAATAATTAAAAGAAGATATCTTTTACAGCAAGTTGTAAGTATTTTTATAAAATTAATTAAATTTTATTCCATGTAAATAAAAATTATAAATATGAACCTGTAAATAATTAAAGATTAACCATTTTTAAATAAATTATCACAAAATAATTAACCCATTACCTATCTATATTTATTTCTTTTAATGTAAAACTAATTCAGATAAAACATAGAAACTCCATAGAATTATTATATATGACAGACATTTTGTGAAATTTTTTTCTCATTGTTGTTGAAACAAATTTTATTTAAAAATTTATAAATATTCAATTTTTGAAGAATTTAGGACAAAAAATTGATAAAAGTGGGAAAGTTGATCTAAAGTAGACTTTCTAACGAATTCAAATCCGTTTTCAGATCCCTTATCGCATAACTAGATCGATCGTAATGTTGGAAGTAGAAAACATCTAAAACCCTATATTTTATGTGTTAGACAGACAAAAAAAAATCGACACTTCGAATCTAACCTAACCTAACACTATGATTTGCACACCTATATCCCTGCGGCAGGAGTATCAGCTCTTTTATTTTGTATGGAAATATTTTTATTATTAAAAATAATGCCCAATTCCAACAAATAGTGTATGTTTCCGATAATGAATCACATGTTGGTGGTACTTCATTTAGGTCATTTTTTGAATTTTTAAAATTGAACTTGTGCAATGTGCAATAGTAAAAACTAATAAAAAATTTTTGGCAATATTCACAGAAACTGAAATTTTGACGAACGGATATGCATATTTTATAATAACTCAAGAAATATTGAACTTAAAGAATTTAATATTTTATTGGGTGTATAGTAGGCATTTTACATATGTGAAAAAATTTTGGAACTCTAATGTTGATATTTAACTTTAAATAATTTTGCATTTTAATAAACATGTGAAGATTTCAATAAAAAATGTATATAAGTACTAATATTATCTAACTGAACTTCCCTCAGAATTGTTTTTTCTCAAATACTTAGGTATGATGATTTATCATTGAATTCAAATTTTAATAAAAATATAATGCTGTCCCCTCAATACCCATATCCACGCCTGTGTGATCTAGGTTTTATTTATAATTTCACAATAAAATTTAAAATACTTAATTTCAGGGTTTAGAACTTGAATATGAATCGAATACACATCTGTATTTGACATTTAAAAATATTGAAATACGTGATAGTTTTTACGATAATTTATTAAATCAATCAAAGTTAAAAATTAAAAAACAAGAAATATGCACCATAACTAATGATTGGCAAAATGGAGCTATGTCTAACTTTGAGTATTTATTATATTTGAACAGGTATTTTACGTGTATTTATTATTAAAGTTAAAAAAATATTTATAATAATGATTTTATTTATTTTAATAAAATATTAATTTTTCATAATTTTTAAGTTTAAAAATCTTTATTTATAATTAATTATATATTAAACATTTAGTGATATATAATGTAATTAGTTTAATTAATATTATATGATAAATTTTGTATTCGTTTAGTATGTGACCTACTGGATTGCACTACATACCACTTAGATACACTGTAAAGAAAAAATTTCTGTATAATTTATAAATTATAGACAATATTTTTAATAACACTATTAATATTTTACACAAAATTAATGTTTCATTTATTTTACATAAAAAATTCAATTTTATTCATAAATAAATAAAGTGATGTGTTTAATATTATTTATAATATTATTACAATTACTATTACTCGAAATATATTATAATCGATGATGGCATTATTAATATATGATGTTATATTATAAAATGTAATTTCATTTGTTAAAATTTAATTATAAAATTCTAATTCCATATCTAATGAATCTAATTATTTATAATATAATTAATATTTCTACATATCAAACATCTCGGCAGGTCACATACTAAATAAATACCTATTTAAATATATTTAATAATTAAATTTATTATTTTTGTATCTATGTATATTATACATCTGTTATGTATTATTAATTTAATATAAATTATTAAACAGTAATATATCTAAAAATAAAAATATTTCAATTAAAATTAAAAGAAAAAAAAACATTAAACTTAATAAAAATTTGAATCATAATAATTAGATAAACTAAAAATATATATTTTACTAGATACACACACACACATATAATCTTAGTAAATATTTCTTTTATAAAAAAAAAAAATATTAATTTTAATTAAATGTAAATCCATAATATATGTATTGTACTGAGTAGTCTATAATGGCTTAATATTAGTACATGTATTTATATGTTGAATTAATGATTTATTGTATATTATTATTTTATTTGAAGAATATTAATTATATTATAGTTTGGCTGATAGAACTGTTAATGACTTCACACAGTATCCAATTTTTCCGTGGGTCATTGCAGATTATTTATCCAATTCTTTAGATTTAAACAACCCAAAAACATTTCGTGATCTGACTAAACCAATAGGAGCTTTGAATTCAGAAAGACTATTTAAACTTCAGGTTTATACATATTTAAATTATACTTATAAAAATATATATATATATTTTATTTTCATTTGAATTTTTTAGGAAAGATATAATGAAATGAATTCACCAAAATTTTTATATGGGTCACATTATTCAACACCGGGATTTGTTTTATTCTATTTAGTTAGAAAGTATCCACAGTATATGTTATGCTTGCAAAATGGACGGTATGATCATCCTGACCGAATGTTTAATAGGTATACAAATAAAATTCTTTATTAATTTAATAGTGAATATTATTTTATTAATATATTTAAATATTTATTATATGTATTTAAGTTCGAAAATCACACAGTTAAAATGGTTAAAACAAATATAGTGTAGCAAAAAAAAAATAATTATAATTTTAAAAGTATAATGATTAATATATTTAATAGTGTTTTTATTGATTTATTCTTTGTAATTTATTAATACATTCTATATATTATATTAAATACAAATTTATTAAATGTTTAATTCCCTTATTGCAACCCCTACGGTCTTACTCACAGTATGACTTGAGTTTTGATATCAAATTTCAATTCATTCCTCACTTTGCTTAAAATTTAAATATGTAATTAATTATTATTAATTGTGTAGGTATATAAAAAAAATAATTTAATAGAAAACACAATCACCTCAGTCTGTGAAACATTAAAAAAAATGCCCTGCATAAAATAATCTTATATTATATGTCCCATCAAAATATTTTTATTTTTTTTTAATACTTTATTTTTTTTATATAGTGTATCAGATACATGGAGAAATGTATTAAACAATATGTCAGATTTTAAAGAATTAATTCCTGAATTTTATGATACTGATCAAAATTGTGATTTTCTAATTAATAAATATGGTATAGACTTTGGATATCGACACGATGGCCGTAAAGTTGGTGATGTGGAACTTCCAAAATGGGCTAGCAGTAAATAATAATTTTTATTTATTTATTATAGATTAACTTATTAAGATTTAGTTAATTTTTTCAGGTCCTCAAGACTTCATATATAAATTAAGACAAGCATTAGAAAGTGATCATGTATCTAATAATTTACACCATTGGATTGATTTAATATTTGGTTTCAAGCAAAATGGTCCAGAAGCAATTAAACACAATAATGGTATTTTTTTTTATTAATATGAATAATTAATATAGTTGTAAAATAAAGTGTGATAATAGATAATATAAATTACTAGGGGGCTAAATTCATACTTTAATTAAATAAACCGATAACTCTTTATTTTTTATGTTTTCTAAGTTATTGAAATAGTTTTTTATTTGTTTTAACTCATAAACATATTTTATTTTATACATTTTGTATACTTTTATACTTTATGTTTAATATATTCCTTAACAATAATGTTCTGTTAGTGTTTTACTACTTATGTTATGAGGGATCTATGGACTTAAACAATATTCAAGATTGGTATCAGAAATATGCATTTGAGGTACAAATTATGGAATTTGGACAAATACCAAAACAATTATTTAAAGACCCACATCCGCCTAAAACATGTTTATTGTTCAAAGATTTCAAACAGACTGGTATTATTTTATTTCTATTAATTACATATTTACATAGATGTTGATCAACTATTAATTAAATTATAAAAACAATAATTTTAATATGTATTCTATTAGGATTTTCACCTAAAATAGAACAATTTTGGAAATGGAATAATATTAAGGTATCAAAACTGTTTACTACAAGTATCCATAGAGATGCAGTAACTAGTGTAAAATTCTGTAATGATATGCATACTGTGTGGTCAATTGGGATGGATGCTATGCTAAAAGTGCATTGTTTATTGACCCATAAACAAATTAGAAATGTCATTGTACAGAGATTTCCAATTAAATTTAGTGATATAATATTACCATCGAATAATTTATCGATGGCTTTTATTTCTACTATGCATGGTTCTCTGTAAATATAATGATTTTTTTTTTTTTTTTTTTTTTAACCAAATTGATTAATATTGTAAGAACACCACTATTTATAAGCTCAATTCCTTTTAATTATTTTCATAGGATTGTATATGATATAGATTGTTGCCGTATAACCAATGATTTTAAAATTCATGATGATTCCATATCGTCTTTAGCCATGTCCAATTGTGATATTTTGATCACAGGATCTTTAGATTGTACTGTACGAATTTGGAAAGTTCCCCATATGTCCATGTCCCAAATTGAATTTATTACTTTTCTTAAGGCCGAATTACAACACAAAAATAAAGTTACAACTATGGCTTTATCTTTGTGAGTAATATTGATGTACCTAATTGGTTGTTGTACACGATTAAGAATTTAATGTGCAAATAATTTTATGTTCTAGAGATGAAAAATTATTAGCAACTGGCACTGTTAATGGTGAAATTTTTTTATGGTCTTTCATTGACTATTCATTTATTAGGCAACTATCAGGTACAATTTAAACTTTATAAATTGTACACACAAATATTATTTAACAATACCTATATGTTATAGGACATTCTATGATTGTAAATAAAATTAGTTTTAGTCCTGATTGTTCTAAACTACTCTCGTGTTCGGATGATTGTACTTTTAAAATATTCAATTCATATAATGGTTTAGAAATTTACACAAATAACCTTCAATCACCACTGAAGTAATATTATTTCTATGATTTCTATGATCTTTATTTTTTAAAAAAAATATCAAACACTTATTAAATAAATCAATATTAATTTATTATTTTAATTATCAATATGCATAAAATATTTAATGAATTTATTAATTATTTATTTATAGAAGTATAATTTGGGATGGATATCATATTTTTATTGGAGATCAAAGTGGAATTATGTATTTATGGGACCTGGAAAAATTTGAACTTATTAATAAAATTCAAGCACATTCCGGTAAATTGTTAAATATTATATAATTGTTTTATATTATATTTCTGATTATTATTTATTTATGTTATAAATGTAGAAAATTTGTATACATAATTATAATTTATAAGTAATATAATCAAAAGTAATTTATTTATTTATATGTAATTAAATTTAAAAGAATTATATAGAATTATACAAACTCAAAATATAATCAAAGAATTAAACAGTTTAAAAATGTTATAAAAAACTTAAAAATATGATACATAAAATTATAAAAATATATATTTTTATTATACAAATTATTAGGTAGGTATTTAAATGTATAAAAATTTTTTAACTTTAATGTAAAAAAAAAAAATTATTATAATTGATCAAATAATTTTACTTGTATATATTAATTATTTTGGATAAAGTTAAAATAATATATAAAAACTTTAAAAATCGAAAAGATGAACATATAGGTATATTTAAATAAATAAAAACCCAAATCCACAAAAATTTTACTTTTATTTTAAGCAAATACGTATTTCGGTAACAAAGTTGCCATCATCAGTGCAAAACACAGACTTAAACAACTTTGTTACTGAAATACATATTATTTGCTTAAAATAAAAGTAAAATTTTTGCGGATTTTGGTTTTTATTTATTTAAATATATTATCCACAAGTCAATACTTAAACTATAAATATAGGTATATTACAGGTACTGTGATTTTCATTTGTATCAATTATAATATGATATCACATTTTAATTGTATTGTTACTATAAAGGAATTAGACCAGCGGTTCCCAAACTTTTACGGTCGCGGTACCCTTAAAAAATAGATTATGTTTGGCGGAACCCCGACTCTAGAAACCTTAATTTTTCAACTATAAACTATAAATATTTAATAGTTAGAAAAAATTGGTAGTTACCGATTAATTTGTTAATGATTATTTTTGTATTACAGCGCATTAATAATAGTATTCCGTTTGTTAAAAAAAAGTCATAGTTTAATAGCCATAACTGTATAATATAAAATTAATATATTTTATATTAAACAATATTATATAAAAGAATAATAGATAGGTATAATAAAATTACAGATAATAAATTTTTGTACATTTAATTTTTAAATTTAATAAGATTTAATGTGAAGTATGGAACTGTTTCATTTTATTCATAATAGTTTTAAAATTAGGTTTTATATCTGATTGCTGAATTATAACCTATTAATTAATTTTTAATACCTAACCGTATTTTTCGTACTATATCGACGATATAATTTTGTTTTAACGCAAATTCGGGAAATGTGCAGACAAGAGACAACATACACAGTTAAATGTGAACTGAATCATAATTTAATTATTTCATTATTAGATTCCTGACAATATTATACTACAAATTATATTGAGTATATATTTGACATTATTATAAATTATCAAAGATTATATGGGTGATCACGTTGACACGCGTATCGAAACACCAGTATACTCATATAATAATATATCGTAATCGCACGTCCGATAACTACGGATACGGGGCATATTAATACGGTTAACATTGTCGACTAATTAAAAATAGATATCATTATAAAATAGAATAGAATATATTATGATCATAATATTATATTTCATAATATACACTTATTTTTTTCTCTTATAAAATAATATTAGGTAAAGTATTTTTTTTTCATTTTCACAAGAAAATATTTGAAAAAACCTAATCATATTGTAAGTAGGGTTTCAACTTGCGGAACCCTTGTGATTGTTGTACGGAACCCCTAGGTTCCGCGGAACACACTTTGGGAATCGCTGAATTAGACTATTCTATACTAAGTTATTATGATATGAAATTATTTAACTACCTATATTATAAATAGAAATTATAATTTTATTAGCATTATTTCATTATTTGTATTAATTAATTCTATTGTTATATTAATATAAAATTATTTTAGGTGCAATATCAGCTATAGATGTTTCTAATGATGGCACTCTAATCGCAACAGCTGGTAATGATTTTAACGTACATGTTTGGAAAACATCTTTCGATATTTAATGTTACTATTTTTATATTTTTATTAAGTCTACTCGTATGTGTAAATTCCTCAATTTAAACATGTGGGGAATTAATTTAATTATGTATTTTTATAATGGATTAATTTTTTTTTTTTTTATTGTTCGTTTATTATTGTACTTAAACACTTTTATATTGTACCAAATTTTGATTAAATATTTATTAATATATTATTAAAATAAATTGTCATTTAAAGTAATAAAATAATTTTTATATAATAATATTTAATTTGGTGTGTTCATTGTTTTTTACTCTATAATAATATGTAGTTAATATTTTATTAAATTAGGTATGATAAAAATAAATGATTTGATGACCAACTGCATACATTATATAAATATTATATAAATATGACATAAAGATAGATTTCCTAGAACAAAGGATATTGGTATATTTTAAAATATATAAATAAAAGTCAAATATTGTTTAAATGTTTTTATTCTTCACTACTGTGTAGACTGTAGATACAAATTTATTATTGGTTCAAATATTTCAGTTAATTAAAGTATAAAATTAACAGCTTTTCTTTTTTATAGATTGTATTCTGTTCATACGCTATACCTATTTATTGTAACTGACAATATTATTTTTTCTCTTTTAAGTCTTTTTTTTTTTTTATTATTTTTTTTTTACTAGGTAGTAAAATTAAATCGTAAAAAATAAATAATATAAATAAATAAATAATAAATAATAATTTTTATTTTAAATTAATAAATAATAAAAATATTAATGAGTTTATCATAAATTTATTTATTAAATATAAAATTTTTATTTTATTTTTTAATCTTTTTTGTTCTGTTAAAATAGTGTCTTGGAAATATGTCCAAATTCTAAATTGGAAGTATGAATTATGGTCGAGAGACATTTATGTCGCCCAGTGAATATATTATGTTATTTAGTTGACTGTATTTTTAAACACTGGGCGACACACAATTAATTAATAAGTTTTATTTTATGCATTAAGGAACGACATTACAATCTTCCAGACCAAAAAACGTATAAAAATCGTTCATTCGTAAAAAAGTTTTTTGAAAAATAGTATATAATATTTTTAAGTACCTATAAATATAATTTGATAAAAATTTTTCAATTTGTAGAATAAACTTTAATCATATTATAAAAATATTAGATTACCTACCCATATAATTTAATATAATCAATTTTGACTTTTTTTTTATAACTTTTACATATTTGATACTTACCTCCTAGCATTAATTCTAGCTTTTTTAATAATTAAAAGGGGTGAACATTAGTTTATTACCTACTATAATTGACTATCTATTTTGAGAAAAAAATTATTTGTCACCAGTAAAAATTCCTTAAAAATTCCACTGGATAGCATTGCTGGGGAAGGGATTCAGGTGTAAATAGGTTAGTGTTGAATTTTGATTATAATACGATTTTAAGAGAAGTTCAGTCAAATATAGCCATACAAATATTGATTACATTTTTATTAAAAATTTCAAACGCGTGGAATATTTATAGATTCATTTACATTTAGATTTCAACGTAAGAGTTCCAAAAATTTTATCACATAATATATTATGAACTGTAATAAAATTTCAAGGCTCTAACCTCTAAGGTTAGGTTAGTTAAGTTCAATATAAATGCTCATAAATCTCTTAAATGGCAAACGAGTAGCCTAAATGCGATCATATCTGATAGAAGTCCGCCCAAAATCGTTTTTTTTTTTTTTTTAAACTCCGTGATTTATCATTGCATTGCAATTTTAATCAAAATTCAACACTATCCTTTTTACACCTGTATGGCTGTATGATCTTTTCTTTTTATTAATCATGGTGTTTACAGACATAAAAATAACATTGATAAGTATGTAAGTAGGTACGTCATATAAAATGTAGGTACCTACCTATATTAATATTTTTACGGGGGTTCGACGACTCAAATAAAGTTTTCCTATCGTCACTGGACACGACGGTTCGAATAAAATAAAAACTAAAAAAATACTATTATATAGGGTACGGTGTTCACTGTTCAATATATTATTCACATACACTATATTATAATATATTCCGTACATAATAATATAATATAATATGTATTCACAAAATATGTAACAAACAAGAAACAACAAATAATAATATAATATTATTATAATAGGTAGGTATATATTTATAATAACTATAATTGATTTGTACAGATAAAAATAATATATTTATTCAGGTATAGATAATAAATAATAATAATAATTATAATATATAATATTATATTGTTAGGTATCTAAAATATTTTAACAAAACGTTAATTATAATTAATTGTATAATAATAATATTATAACCTATAAAATATAGACTCGTCGAGTTTTTCTCTATATAAAAAAACGTTTTATTATTTCAATATAATACCTTATTATAAATTATAATATTATTATCGCGCTCGCTCAGATTTTCTCTCAATCACGAAATATCTATTCGAGAAACAGCCATACTTTTTGTGTTTATTCTTTTTTTTTATTTTTTTTTTTTATTTAGTTTAATTTTTAATATTAATTTTCATTTTTTTTTTCTACTAATGCTCCGAATAACGGGCCGTAATACAATACAGTTCTCCTATATTATAATATTATATTCGAATTCAACATGAAATGAACGCTAAATATTACGCGTACCTACATATTATTAATATTATTATTAAATAGGCTATTTCGTAGGCATTTATTATACTTTCGCGTAGACACATCACGTAATATTTTAACTCGTATTTTAATATCAGAAATTGGAAAAAAAAAAATTATAAAAAAAAGATTGACGGATTTGAGAGAATAATTTGTGGTAGGTACCTATATAAAATATAATATTACGAGTATAATATATTATATATGTTGCAAATATCGTAAGTATAATTTTATTATTATAGTAATCCGTTCATATAATATCTTTTTTTTCCTATACTTCTCGTCCCTTTTAATTAGTTGTTGCAGGTTTAATACGCGGTTAGCGAAAGGCCGTATATGGTATAATATAAAATTATCCCCCCAGTCCCCCACCTTAGATAATAACGATGACCTCTGAATCAGCCAGTGAATTGAAATATAATTGAAAAAAATATCCATCGTAATACACGCTATAAAATTATTAGATATACGTATAAGTATTAATATAACAACTATATTATAACAATATACATTATTGTATATAACGTGAATGTATAAAATAAATAGATAGAACGTAAATATAATTAAATTTGATAAAATGTATATGGTCGGGGAAAAAAATGAAATTCTTAACGAAGAAAAAAGTATTAAGTATACTTGTCTTGTAATAATAATAATTAATAATAATAATAATAAAAATTAATAATAATAATTAATAATAATAATAATAATAATTAATAATAATAAAAATAAAATAATTATCGTATAAAATATCGTAATGACGCGTGTATCGATCCGTTCTGTACCGTATATTAAAAGTAAAAAATATTTAACTAAAAACAAAATGAATCGTTATTATTCGTGAGTTTGTGACAATTATATTTTTGTAGGTTGGTGCAAGTATCACACGCGTCATGTTTAAGTTTATAAAAGATTATGACACTGGATGTATACCTATAACGGTAAAGCGTGCGATGTTGTTGGAAAAATATATATTTTTAACCTAACCCTTTGGTCGGGGCAACAAGAACTTGCAGGGTAGGTATAGATAAATGGTAAATCATATTTCTAACGTAAATTACTTAAATAAAATACAGAGTTGTAATAAAATTTCGACACACTGTTGAGAAAAAATAAATAGGTAGGTATAACGATGAAACTGAAGGAAGTTTTTAATGAAAAATGAAAAACCATATAGGTAGGTAATGTAATTGTTGAGTTTGGACACATATTTATTTATTTGTACCGTTTATATTTTTGTTTAGTTTTTTTAGATTCAGACCATTAGACGTTATAATTATTATAAATTTATAAAATATTATAAGTAGGTATAACGATAATTTGGTCGGAGGGCTGTGACGAGCTTAACCGTCAAAATTGGTAATTAATATCTTATAATAATTTTTAATTATTTATTATTATAATATTAAATTGTGGATTTCGATTTTTATTGGTAAATTTGGAACACTCACATCATAACGTAATACGAGTAGGTACAGGTGTGATTAATTTATCTTACTACGTACGGTTATATTAATTTTCTTGATTAAACCTCTGCCTTTATATAAATATTAATTTTATATGTATAATGTAGGTATATTAATATATATTATATTATATAATAATCGAATGTTCCTAATATAATCTATCATTGGTACAGATGAAAATTACCTAAACTATATTTTAATATAATAATAATAATTATTTAGTGCAGTAAGATAAAGTATTATTATACATTCTGTATAATAATAATATATTATAATAAATAGATAAATAATAACTAGGTGTCTATAAGTATTCGAATAAAATACATGTATAGTTATTAACTTATAATATAATAGGTAATGAGTCGCGTAAGTTTTTAGGTAAGTAAAATATTAATATATCAATGTACATTATAATAATAGGTACTATATAATATAGATATCGAAAATAAAAATATAATTTATTATAACATTTATTATGAAATTCGTTAAAAAAAAAATATTTTTATAAATATATAATTTATCGATATTTCAATTAAAATAATTAAATGCGAAATGATTAAACTTTTTTTTTAATTTAATTTTGTTCGAATAAATACCTAGGTATACCTATAATTGTTAATTAATAATATTGTTCAAATAAATAAATAATTAACAAACATTTTGTACTTTCATCTGTATGGTATTGATGATCGTCATATTATTGGGATTCTGGAGTAAATGGGAAATTATATGGATACGATCTATTCAACCGGTTAACTTTCCAAAAATATAAGTGCAGTAGGTTTAGGTTCTAAATTCGATTTTTTTGCTTCGATTACAAGGAACTCAATTTCGGATTTATCCGTTTGTGCAAAAGATTCAGCGATTAATCTAGCTACTTCTTGATGTGGCATTCCTATAAAAAAAAAAAAAAAAAAAAATACGTTAATAATAATATATTTTGTTTACAACTTAAGTACTTAATTAAATATTAAATATGGAAATCAATTATACGTTATTAGACCAAAAATAATATATTCATATTCGGCTTATACATTAATATTTAGTACTTATTAGTTATTTTTACAATATACATCAGCATATTTTTATTATTTACACGTAAAATCTTAATATTGCATACGAGTACTTTATACATATGTCATATAGCCTATAGCCCTATAACTTTTCCATTTTTAATTTTCATACAATATAATATGTACCTACCTAATTGAAGTGTGTACCTTCTATATAATAATTAATTTTCAATAATTCGCAGAAAAATAATTAAATTGCATTTAACTCAATAAGAAATAAATATATGATGGATAACTTTACAAATTACAATTATAATTACACAATTTTTATTAGTACCGAATTAATATTAAAATACCTGATTTTGGATAATAACACGAAATATATAATATTATTAAATTTCATCAAATAAATAGGTATAAGATTGTATATGAAATTCATTGTAATACATTATTAGGTAGGTAAGTTAAAAAATTATAAGAATATAACAATATTAATGAGAAATGTAATATTAGTAAATAATTAATTATTAATAATAATGTTATAACATATAACTATAATTAAAAATAATATTGTTATATTTTCTGTCGTGAATATTGGTCAATTTATTTTTTATATGTTTTTATATAGTTATACCTGACTTATACAGTTATACCTATTCACCTATCTACATAATGTTATATTAATAAAATAAATCACTATAAGTATACTCAAATGGCTAATAAAGTAATAACTCTATTATAATGTAGGTGAATATTTGGTATATTATTCTAATTTGAGTAAGCAAGATTAATGACATACATTAGGTAGTATGACTTTATTATTTCGAGTTATAATAGTTTGATAATTTTACATATTTTTATAATTTAAATTTTATAACAATTATTTACTAATAATATAAAATATAATTACGTACCTATCTACTGGCTACTATAGAATACAGGTCTACAGTATAAAAATATATATTTATATATTTATATTGATTAAATTACCTTCCACCTTTTGTCCGTCAACTTCTAAAATTAATTGACCAACTTCAAGACCACCAGCTTCATATGCAGCACCATTTTCCTGTAAATTATTGTAAATTATAAAATATAAGTAGTTACTAAAAACGTAATAAGAGGTAATCTTCTAAAATATTTACGAATTAAGTTTACTAATTATAAATATGATAAAATTAAGAAGAAATATTAAGAAAGTTATTATCTTAATAGAATTTTATGCTCTATATTAATAAGTAGGTACCATATAAGTCATAAGAAGATAAAGTATTATCACTTTTTGAAGACTATAAGAATATAATAAATTACAAATATTACAATAAATTATCTTGATATTTATTTATAATATAGAACTAAAAACGAGAAGAAAGTTTTTTCAAACAAAATTATTTTCAATAGGCCAAAGTTTAAAAAGATGAGCTGATACTCCTGCCGCACAGGATACAGGTGTGCAAATCATAGCGTTTAATTTTAATTATAATTTGAATGCAATGATAAACCATTGCATTCGTAAAAACGATTCTGAGCGAAGTTCAGTCAGATTATAATTTTCGTTTGAACTAAAAATATCAAATTAAAACAGCTATAAAAAAAATTGAGATTAGGGATTTTTCTAATATTTTAGTATGATATTAAGTAATATGTAAGTATACTTCAAAAAAATTTTCAGACCCTAATACCAAAAATTGCCAATTTTATCAAACATTATATACGTAAAAACGTGAATTTTACGAAATATTCAAAGTGCTATGTTTTGTAGAAAAATTAATGTATCTATTCCAAAATTTTACCACATATATATAGTAGCTATGTCAACACCCAAAAAAATTTTCAAGTCTCTATCTTAAAAATTGCCCGAGTTATCGAGAAATATAGAAATCGAATTCGTCAAAATTTCATTTTTCGTGAAAAATGCCGTTTTTTCGTCATTTTTTCGACGTTTTTTCTACCGCTTAGGGCAATTTTGAGAAATTCGAAAAATGATCTAAATAAAGTACCAACTAGATCCACTTTGCTACCGGAAACATACCCTATTCGTGATAATCGGAGCATTATTTTGGGTAGTAAAAATGTTTACAGAATAAAAAAAAAAAAAAAATCACACATCATTGTAAAACCAATACATTCTTCGCTTCGCTCAGAATCTAAAGAAAAACGATGACCAATTAATAATTATTATTTATTACCGAAAGACGATCATTCATTACATCATTATGAAAATACTTAGTACCTATCTCTTTATAAAATAATCTGCATAATTCATAATATTACTCTAAAAATTAATTTACATATTATATTAATAATTAATACTTACATGTATATTGATTATTCTTGGTAGTAAGTGTTTTGTATTAATTCCTCCTTCAATAGCTATTCCTAACAATGGTTTGATTTTTTTGACAATTATACGTAGATTGCCTTGTTGATCCAACATTATCTTTAAATAAAAAGTTGAAATACAATTAACAAGTATATAATATATAAAATATGTATAATCATACGGCTACTGTTAATTATTGGGGAAAAACGTCATTGGTCAGAAAATATGGTCGATGGCTAAAATTATGTTTCTAAAATGTTATTTGTACCAACTAAAATTTCCATTTTTGATCTGTCAAAAAAGTATATAGTAATATTTTTATATTATTGAAAACTCCGGCGTGCACTAAATAATATCATATTAATTATTAATATAATTATTAATAATTATATGACAGAGTAGAATGCCGGGTTAATTCTCATGTACGCGAACGCACATGTCATTAGGACTGCTACAGGCTACTGCTTAGAATGCTTGAATTTTATACTTTAAAAACTACATAGTTTTCTTACATCAGTGATCATTCTGATAGTAGTAATGACCCAATTTTATTTTTGAAAACAGATTCAAATTCAGCAACAGGTTTACTTGATGTCGGTTAGGCGATTTTTCTCAATGTATTTGTTTATATGAGTATAAATTGAAAAAAAAAAATTAATAAAATTTCATAATACAAAAATATTATTTATGTTTAATTAAAAATAAAATTTCAATATTAGCCTGACCGATCTCAAGTAGACTTCATACTGAATTCAAATCAATTTTTAAAATTATTATTGCTTTATAACAGCGATCGAACTTGTCGAAGAAAAATAGGTAGTTTTGGGTGAAATATCGATCGGTATCCAATGGCCTTAGGTAAGTTCGTATTTCCAAATTTAGGTACCTATACTAAAATAGTATTATTTGTTTGAATAGCTTTTATTATTATACATTTATAGTGTTTACATTTTTTAATCTAATCGTCATTATTAATAATCGTGTAAATTTCAAATTTTATTCACTGTAATTTTATATAATTTTCACTGCAGCTAAGAATCTAAGATACATTATGATTTCTATTATAATTGCTAAATAAATAATTACTAATATTCCAATTTTATTGTCCAATATAAATGATGGGGTCATTGACTGGGAAACGTATAAAATTACAATATTTCTCAATTTCACATCGTTGACCATAAACACATTTATCTATAAATATTAAACTAATTATATTGACTAACATTTTAAATTCTGAGCCAAGACTTTTAGACGTAATTTTGTTAAAATAATTAATTTATAATTTTTTAATTGACAATTTAGAAGTTTTAGTTTGTGAGGCACATTTCACTTATTACCTACTTGTATATAGGATGAAAATTAAAAGTAGTTATCTACTTATTTTACCTTTTACTATACCTTTTCCATAAACATAGGTTGTATAGTTATTAGTTTATTACATATTAGTATATTAGCTGCATGATTATATTATAAAGTTTTATATTATTAAATGTTATTTTGTTTATCTTTTTATTCTCTGTAAGGGGAAAACAGTGGCGGTTAAATGATTTTGTTGGGGGGGATGTGGCTGATTTTTTAACACGCACTATTTAATTATTAAAATCAAATTTATGGTTATGCTTAATATAATTTTTTTACAAAATTGAGATAAATGAATACTTTATTCTTAACAATATTTATAAAAAAAATTGAGAATAGGGATATTTCTAATATTTTACTACGATGTTTAGTAATATGTAAGTATACTTCAGTAAAATTTTCAGACCTTGATGCCAAAAATTACCAATTTTATCAAACAATAAAAAAAATATAACAATATAACAATATTTTATATACATAAAAACGAGAATTTTACGAAATATTCAACGTCCTATATTTTGTAGAAAAATTAACGTAACAGTTCCAAAATTTTACAACATATACATATATCCTATGTAAATATCCAATATAATTTTCAAATCTCTAACTTTAAAATTGCTCGAGTTATCGTGAAATATTGTAACCGAATTCGTTGTAATTTCACTTTTCGTGAAAAATGCCTTTTTTCGTCATTTTGCCCTCTAAATTTATTAACATTAATGCAAATTCTTCATCATCTTTTTGTCTCATGATTTCGGCCAAATCATAAAATTTAAACGTTTCATAAATATTTTTGATTGATATCATTTATATGTCATTAGGATATTTTGACAACGGATCATTGAAATTATCGTATAACGATGTATGTAGACAATACAAGTGGTAATTGGAAAAAATCACCTTACAATATTATGTATATATTACCGAATGGTTCGTTAATTCTCATTATAGACCTTAGTCTTTGATCTAGGGGGAGGTGCTCAAAGATGTATTAGAGATTTACAATGGAAATTTTTGTTTATAGATGGTTGCTATTAGTTTCAATAATATTTATATTATCACTATGGTTACTAATTTACTATTATAATCAACAATTATTATTATAAACAAATTTAGCTCATTATTTCGTCCTTTTTTTGTGTAGCATGTGGTCAATTTTGAGAAATTTGAAAAATGACTAAAATAAAGTACAAACTACATCCAATTTGCAATCGAAAACATATAGCATTCGTGAAAATTTGAGCATTATTTCGGGTAGTAAAAGTGTCTTCAGACATAAAAACAAAAAGAAAAGACACATATCATTGTAAAACCAATAAATAGGTACATTCTTCGTTCCGCTCAGAATCTAAGAAAACTTCATGGGAGGAGATCTATCCCTTCATCCCCTCCCCATTTGACCGCCACTGGGGGAAAATAAGAATATCAGATATTTTGTACCTACTAATAATTTCATTGAATATAGAGTCATTGTTTAATAAGAATGTGTAGAAAGTAGAATTTTATGTATAATGAACAACTTAGTCAGATACAGGGGCGCCCACAGGGGGGGGCCAGTGGGTGCGAATGCACCCACTGAGATTTTTTAAAATCTTAATTTTTATATTTAAACCATATCGGTTTACCGTGTAGAGACATAAACTATAGACTATAGAGTTTAGAGTATAGGGTAATACCTAATCTCTTTATAATATTACTATAAATTTATAATAATAATAATAATATTTACACAATTACACTATAGAAACAAGTTTATAAAATCATTATTTTCGTGGTTATTTCCATAAACGTATACCTACGTAACGTAGGTATATAAATATAATATAAAAATAACCCATTAACCCATAATTATTGACTGATAAAGTGATAAGAAACGTAATGTGTTATGTGTATTATTATAATTTATATTTTATAAATTATTATTATTTTCTTCGTGTCTTCGTTAATCGTTTATTTTTCAGTTATATTATTAGAATACTACCTATTAGAATAATATTCAAATTATAATGTCTAATAAAAATAAAAAAATGCGCACATTGCATTCTTATTTTCATAAAAATGTTGATGAAAAACAGGTATGTTGTCAAATTAATATAATATCTACTTTTTATTAAATTATAATATTTGTATAAAAATGTAAAATAACAATTTATTGTTTAAATTAAAGCAATCTGTAAGTGAAGAAGAAATGCATGTTGATGATCCTGATATTCCTGATGTTGAAATTCAAGTAAGATTTTGATTATAATATTTTATAGTTTTTGTGAATTTATGTATAAATTGTGTTGTTCTAGTTACTCAATTATTAAATTATGCTATAATATAATACATTTAATTATAAGATATATATTACATTATTAGTAATTAGTTTATTACAGTTGCAATTTTATACAGCCTTTTTTATTTGATAAAAAAGAAAAGAATAAAGAGTAGTACAAAAAAGAATAAAGGATTTATATCCTAGAGCTCATTTTTTTCACTGTGCAAGTCATCGTCTCAACTTAGTTATTAATGATTTAAATGTTTTAACTGAAGTTAGAAATTGTATCGGTAAAATAAAATAAATTATAACATTTTTTAAAGAGAGTGCAGTCCGCTTGAAAGTTATTGGTAATAATAATTGTAACTTAACTAAACTATGTGAAACTAGATTCGTAGAAATGCATAAGAGTGTACGACAATTCAATGAAAAATTTTTTGTCATTGTTGAAGGATTAGAAGATATATCATTAATCATTTTGGATTAAATTCCAGACGTTTATCCATGTTATTTAAATAATTATTTTTATTATCAAAAGTTATAATTTAGTTAAAATTAAGGAGTTTCGAAGCGTCAATTTTCTTTCTCTGTCTAACACACATGAAAGATAGGGATTTAGACGTTTTCGACTTCCAACGTTACGATCGATCTAGTTATGCGATTAAGGATTTGAAAACGAATTTGAATTCGTTAAAATGTCTACTTTAGATCGTCTTTCCCACTTTTTCGTAATTTTCTTCATATATCTTCCCAATGTTATTGATCAAATAGTATTTGAAAATTTATAAATATTCAATTTTTGAGGAATTTAGGACAAAAAATGAATAAAGTGAGAAAGTCGATCTAAAGTAGACATTATATCAAATTCAAATTAGTTTTCAGATCCCTTATCACATAACTAGATCGATCGTAACGTTGGAAGTAGAAAACGTCTAAATCTCTTTTATGTGTGTTAAACAAAGAAAGAAAATTGACGCTTCGAATCCCCTTAATAATGTCTTTTATACTTATTAATTATTATAAATAACACATACAGTATAAAAAAGTTTAATAAAAATATAGATAATAATATATAAAATTAATATTGTATATAAGTATTTAGTTTATATAGTTAATTCAATTATTATACTCCTTATACATTATAATAATTTTAATAGTTACAAGTGGTTGTCAATTAAGGGTGAAAGGAGTGGTAAGAAATAATTAAGAATTAATTTTGCACCCACTGGAATAAAATTCTGCGGGCGCCCCTGGTCAGATAATTTAGCTCTTTTATCTTTCTATTAGACACATTATAGGATATACTCGTACGTAGGTACACAACTGTATTGTTTTATCAATATGTTGAAATTATAAAATTTGTATAATAATTTAATGCTGATCCTTCTACATTTCATTTTATATGGTGTGTATAATCATAATCGTGCATTGGTGTATTATAGTATTTATAGATGGTTTAATATTAATAATTAGATCTCATTTAATAACACGTGTAACTTATATACAGCCTGTATAATAATTAATAGGTATAGGTAAATCAGTGTCTCAGTAGGTATATATACCTATTTAATTAATTAGTCTTAAATACTATTTATCATAAATGTTTCTAGATATTATAAGTGTGAATATGGACATTGAATATTTAATATTTGATATCTGTGTAAAAATCAGGTTTGATATATTTTTAGATTTTAAGCGAAGCGAAAAATGTATTGGTTTTGCAATAATATATGTGTCTTTTTTTTGTTTTGTTTTTATGTCTGAAGATACTTTTACTATCCGAAATGATGTTCCGATTTTCACGAATAGCATATGTTTCCGGTTGAAAAGTCAATGTAACTGGTACTTTATTTAAGTTATTTTTCGAATTTCTCAAAATTGATCCTATGCGGTAGAATAAACGACGAAAAACTTGTTTCATGAAAACTGAAATTTCGACGAATTCGATTTCAATATTTCACGATAACTCAGGCAATTTTGAAGTTAGATACTTGAAAATTTTATTTGGTGTTTTTATAGGTACTATTATTATCATTATGTATGTGTTAAAATCTTGGAACCGTTACGTTAATTTTTCTACATAATATTATAGGCCTTTGAATATTTCGTAGTAGTATGTACCTATATAATGTTTGATGAAATTGACAATTTCTGATTGTAAGGTCTAAAAATTTTACTGAAGTATACCCACATATTACTTAACATGATATCATAATTCATAATATTAGAAAAATCCCGAATTTCAATTTTTTTTTTATTGGTGTGTAAATTTGAAATTCCAGTAAAATCAATATTTAAATTTTAAAGTATTTATATGGATTTTTCTTATTATATTTCAATATTTTACAATAATGTTAATAAAAATATAAAATTTTATTGAAGCTTAAATACATTTTCCTTAACTCAGTTCCAATTAATTGTAAATTATTACATTTACGATTTTTTTTTTTTATAGCTGTTTAAAGTATAAAAAAGAAAAGGAAGGGATACAGGTGTAAAGAGAATAGTGTTGAATTTTGATTAAAATTAGAATGCAATGATAAATCATTACATTTAAAAAACGATTCTGAGCGAAGTACTGTCAGATTTTGGAATTTAGGTGACTCATTTAGGGGTTTTATGATAAACGCTATTTATATTGAACGAAGAGAATGATAAATGTACACATTTTAATCGTTACCTACATAATATTATCTGAAGAACTTTGCTCAAAATCGCCTTCACGAATGTAATGATTTATCATTGCATTCAAATTGTAACCAAAATTCAACACTATCTTATTTACACCTGTATACTTTTCACACCAGTATCTCTTCCCTTGCTTCTTTATTTTATAAAAATAAATAGAAACGTTTATTTTTTATCGTTTTAATATGTACTTTTGTTGTCTGTGTTTAAAACAACAAAAATATTATTTAATTAATTGATAAACATAATTACGTATAATACTTATACTAAAATAATAATAATAATAAAAAAAGAAGAATACAAAGACATTGCATAAATATTATAATTGCCACATTACTCTAATTATAATATATTATATTAACATAATATGTACATGAATATAAAGTACCTATTTATTTAACTGTTTGTCATTATTGTATTTGTATTTAGTTTTATTTGTTTATAATCATTAACTGTTATTAATAATTCCATCTTAATTAAAACATTAAAATAATATTTTCTATGACAATTCAATTATGTTAAATTTCTCAAAGTAGACTAATAGTTAATACTTTAATAGATCCATAATAAAGAGTTATAACTACGCCGTGCATAATTATTGTACACATGTGTCTCGCGGCAAGATAATTTCGAATACCGTTTAATAACATTTTATATACGACTCGTATAAAGTAAGTATACATAAATAAAATATTATAATATATTGTGATAATATGATTCTTCATAATGTCTTTATTAAATAGGTATTGTAAATAAGGTACCAGATATTAAATAAAAATAAATATTTTCATGTTTATAAAAACATTGGATTTCAATTATTTATATGTGTACCTAATTTTTTATGTTGGAATATTTATAATAGTTAATTGGTGATTTACTATACCTGTGATTCACTGTGTACATTTGAACATGAAGATTCTATAAAACCACTTTCTCTTCGATAACTTCCATCTTCATCTAGTAATTCGTTTTTGCCATCATATGACCGTCCGTGCTTGTTTGAAAGTTGCTTTAAAAAAAAATGATTAATTGATAGTTTAACATACCATAAAACCAATTTTCTTATAATTTATAATTTTATATAATTCAAATACAAATATACAATTACGTTTATGTTTTATGTACAATATTATATCACATTTTGTCATTTTATGTCACACAATGTTAAAATTAAAACAACACAAAATTACACTAAAGTTCACCTTATTATACCTACGTTTATTTTTAGTTTTCATTAATACAGAATATATCGTCTCGTCATATCTTAAGAAAGCAATAATATTATAAATAAAAACTGGCAATGATGTTTTTTTTTTTTTTTAATGCTTTAGTTTATTTAATATTTTATGATTTTTGGTTACACTCCAATGTAAGTAGGTAATTAAAAAGACCACTTGTAATAAATATGTTGATTAAAATATCGAGAAAAAATATTAATTTATGAAAAAATTCGATACTCATAAAATATAAATTTATAAAATATTTTTTAGTTGCATTGAGTGAGATAAAATAGTAGGTAAATAGACTTATTATTTAAGCCATTACTTATTAGTTTATTACCTATAATAATCCAATACCCATAAATCATGTATTATTAAATATTTCATTGTATATTATTTAGAGAATAGAGAGAGGATAAATAAAATTATTTAGACTTTTAATAAATTAATGTTGCATGATTATTAAATTTATATTTTCTTTTAATTGTGTTTCTCTCTACTATGTTTGTATAAATACCCATGGATTATAAATATAACAGATGTCATTATTTTTTTTTTAAATATCTATCCTGTAATTAGTTGTTAAACGTAAAAACGAAAAATATAATGCTTAATAGTACTAGTCTAAATGAAAATAAATTAATCTATAATCTATATTATAGGGTATGTAGATATATGGTATTTTTTTATAAAACCATACAACAATAGTAAATTAGTAACTAGTAACTACTCATGCGTTTGTATTTGTGAATTTAAATATATGTATAGGTACCAAGCAAAAAAATACAATATCTATTAAAATATTATTTTATGATATTGAACAAAAATCTATAAAATATTCTTATCATAATTATTATACATATAAATAATATATACCTACTAAATATACATTTATTTATAATTAAACATATTAAAATTATACGACAAAAATAAAATTTCTGTGATTTGATATTTAATTAATAAATTATTTTATTTTTATAATTAATTTTACGAGTATAATGATACTTACTTAATATACCTTCTTTATTGAAAGTATAAACCAAATTGATAGGCGATATAAAAGAAAATAGGTAATCCATACTTTATGAATACCTATAGTACACAATAAATATACCAACGATGAAGAAAAATATATTTGTGATAATATTATGAGAATAAATTTTAAAAATTCGTTAAATATTTGAGCTGAAGTGCACTTATTGGAGATATAGAATAATAATTTGCACTTATATATTATTTTGGATTATGATGGTCTTGTAGTTGATATGCTAAAGGATTAAAATACGTACATGCCAAATTTTTAATGTATAATTTTGTTAATAATATAGGTACATGAATTTTTTTTATATAATTAGAAAGGAATATAAATCGAAACTACAGCTTTTTAGAAGCTTTAAAATGAATTATAGATCAACTAAATAAAAACATATAAACAAACAGTAAACAAGATAAAATATTCTAATTGTTGATGAAAATAGAAGACGGTGTTCCAAAACTAAAGAAAACATATCTAACTACTTGGTTCACATACAAAATACTAAATTGAACTGATAAACATCAGTTGAAACTTACTAGAGAACTTCCATAGTACCAGGATTTCAATTTTTGGGTCCATCCCCCTAAGTGGGATCGCAGTCCCTCCAAGTATCCACTCTGAAAGCATCAGCAACGTTATTTGCGTAAAATTTAAAAAATACCTATAAATTAAGTAGTAATAAAATTGTATGTAAATAATTTTAATATTTATATTTTATTCAAATAGTATTTTGGTTGATTTTACTTATTCATTTAATATTCATTATTTATAAAATATAAGCATAAAAAATAAATAAAAATATTATTCAAGATCAAAAATGTAGGTAACCAATAATTAGTATAATATATAATGAATTAATGAAACTCAAACCAATTTATTTATACTAGTATAAAAAATATATATAACAGACGAAATTTTTTGATCGAATATATTATCTTAGGTATTTCCTTTAATTAATATTAAATATTATTTATAATGATATTAATGGAAATAATGAATAATTTTTTTCCATATATTTATAGAAGTAGATAAATAAATCTGAAATATAAAAATTAGATGCATATTCAAAGGATTTTTATAAATTTACTATATGTATACCAACTTCGGATTTCATGACAAAAATTTCATTCAAAAATAGGTAATAAAGAAATTTTAAATTAGGTACTAATTGGTGAATAGTAGTATAGCACTATTGAAATGGATATATGATTTTTCTTATAAATATAATATGTAGATAAAAATACAAATGTAGCCTACCTACTTAATACATGCAATACACAGGCAAGGCTATAACTAAAAAGGGGGAAAATCCATAAGTTAGATACTCCTCTAAAAAATTGTTCAACATTTTATAATAATCATGTTTGTTATATTTTTAACTTAAAGGTTAAAATCAATAAAATGATTACCGATTTTAATTAATTACCTAATATATTTTATTAATTATTACATGTTTATTTAAATTTTGGACACTATACTAAGAAAAAATTATTTTGGAACATAGATATTAAAATATTATATTACAATTAAATGCATGGACCTAAAATATTGTATAGGTATTACAATATAAAAATCTAATTGTTCAATTTTCAATTCTCATAAATGCATAAATCAAGGGTAAAAATATTACTTAATTATATAAAAATACAAATAATTATATATTTGTAATATGAAGCTGTAAATATTTTTGGAAAATTGAATCAAAATAAATATAAAAATATAAAATATAAATTATTGTTTATTTTTTTCTTATACTTACATTTTCTTAAATATGTATTGAAAGATTAAAACTTTTTACTATATTTAAATTATCGTTGTATAAATTAGTAGGTACTATAACTACTTATCAATATTATATAGACATAAATTAGTTACATTGTTAGATACATTTAAATAGAGAGGTATTAAGATACTCGTATATAAAAGAATATTATTAAAAATTAAATTGATAATTTTAATTATATATTTACAGTAAAACCTCTAAATACCGGACACTCTCGGTCGCCGTAATTTTGTCCGTTATTTAGAGGTGTCCGGTATTCAGAGGGGAAAAATTTTCGAAAATTCAAGAATCTCAATTTTTTCTTTCAAACTTAATCTTTTTCTTTTGCTGGCCATTGCGTACTACAAAACCGTATGTATTGGAATCACAAATACAACTAAACTAAATACGTATTAAAAATATACGAGTAGGATAACATCACAGAACATACTCGTAAACTAGAAAAATGTTTTTATCGATTCGATAATGGACGGATAAGATAAATTGTAATTGCACATAGTATAACGCCGGGTTTTTACTCGCCGTGTCACTCGTGGTTTCCCGTCGGTGTCGGATACAACACGATTATTTGGATTTCCCCCCAAAATACACTATTATGTGTTTAAAATATTATTTCAATCAAATATTATTTCAAATATGTATCATTATTATAATAAAAATTATCAAAATTAGAAATTAAATTGCCATAAAAGTGTCCGTTATTTAGAGTGTCCGGTATTTAGGGGTTTTCCCATATAAAAGTGGTGAAAATGTTCCCGTTCCCATAAAATCGTCCGCTATTTGGAGGTGTCCGCTATTTAGAGGTGTCCGTTAAGGGAGGTTTCACTGTATATGTATTGCATGTAATAATGACTTAAAATCCAAGAAGATATATTTTCATTTAAGTATATTTTAAATTATAGGTGAAATCAGGATGAATAATATTTTCCCAAATTTATTATAGTGATAGGTAGATTAGATATACTATATAGATATAGATTGATTTTTTAATATATAATTAAGTCTAAATACATTGATATAGGTATTAATATTTACATACTTATAATGATATACTAATTATTTACTTAGTTTCATAACATAAGTAACATGCAAATATGCAAAATACAAAGTAAGTGAATTGTAACTGAATAATAGACTAATATTCGATAAATACATTATTCTTAATTATAGACTATAATTAATTGTTAAAAAAGCAAAAACTATATCTAGTCTATGAACTATAATAGTAGGTACACAATGTAATGCGTATATCTAGGTTATTACATAATATTATATTTGTAACAGTGTACTATCACCACGTATTTAATATGTAGAAACAAAACAATATTTTTGAAATTAAATAAATACCTACATTTTAATACTTAGGTATTTTTTTTTTTTTTTTTTTTTTTTTTTATGTGAGTTGAGCCACAAATAAATAAAATTATACCGAAAAAATTTCTATATCTTCAAAACGTCTACTGGATGACTACTGATGTAGGTACATCCTAATAAATGTTAAACGAAATAAATATTATTTTTTCCCTATAATATTATACTCGTATATTATAATATAAATATATATATATAAAAATATTTATCTAAAAATCATGATAGTTAATGCCTTTATGGTTATATTAGTAATAAATCAATAAGCTAAATTTTTAATTTGTTAAGCTTAAGATTTTTTAATTGAAAATTGGTACCAGATAATTTCTTTCAATACTACCTATTCAAATATTTTATCATCAATTTTATCATTGCCTGGATTGTCTTCTTTGGACATACCTAAATAGTAAATTGCCTACGTATCGAGGTTCGTTAATAATAGAATTATTATATATATAATATATATGCATTGTCGCATTGATATAGGAACTCTATATAAAAAACTATAAATTAGAAATCTAAATTATGTCTTTTTATGTCATTATGTTATATTTATTAGTTATTTTATAAATATATTTACCTACATTTCGTTGTTTTTAATAAATATCTAGTCGGATAATTTTATAAAACTTATTGTTGGCAATAAAATAATTCAAACAAAAATATTATTACTTATTATTGTAATAAAATACAATGTGACATATTATATTAATTATTATAAAATATAGATTTAAAAAATTATCAGAGCATATATTTACAACATAAAAAACATTTTTTTGTTATTAATTATTATCAACAGATAATACATAATTTTGATTATTAAAAGTGGTCTATAAAATAAAATATTATAAACAAATTATTGTTAAGATACCTATACCTACCTCCTATTCATGATAACAGTATATATTTAGAATAATTAAATTAGAACTGTTAGTAGATGCATGAATGACAAATAATTAATATTATAGGTAATAATATATTATCATGTTAATTAAGTTAAATATAACTTTTCTCAATTCAATTAATTTTTTGAAATAGTATCTCTTATTGCAGTGTAACGCCAAATCTAAAGTTTTGAAAAATCAGTAGATTACATATTGATAGATATTCTATTTCGTGAGAAGTGAGATATATACGAGTTATTCTGTAAAATACTTCGACTAGCTAGGATATTATGTAGGTATAGTTTATATAAAATTTGAAATGACAGAAATTCTATTATTAACATATTAATAACTTTATGATTTTGTACTTTACCGAAGACCTAGTCATATTAGATTCATCATAAAGGCTTGAATTTCGATGAGAATAATCAACATCAATCATATCGTTATGATATTTTCTCGGTAAAAGCTCAGTTTCCAAATCACCGTAATCCTAAATAAATAATTATAAGGATCATAGGAATCCACAAAAGAAATTATTAAAATTATTATATCTTACTTGATGGCTGAATTCAAATTCTTCTACTTCCATATCTCTATGAGTTTGGTCGTTTGTTTTCATGGGTGAATGGGTGCCTTCAGGTTTTCTATCAGTACTAAAAAATTAAAACAGTTCACTACTATCGTAAAATGTATACTTATAATTATATATATATTATAAGACTATATATTTAAGATAAAATCATACTATATTTTCGACTTAAAATAGCTACTAAAATATACACAAAATTAATGAATTTAATATAAATAGAATAATGGGTATAATGTATTTTTAATAAAATAAGCATAATTGATACCTAATTAATAGTTCTATGAAAATTTTTATGATAAGTATAACAATGCTCTTAAACTATAATTATATAATATATATATATATATATAGGTAGTTAGGTAATGAATAAATCTCAAAATGAAAATTCTATATTAATATACGTTGGTTTGAAATTCTGACATATAGAAAGCAAATGTTAGGTATCTTAACATGTAACTACTGATTATGAAAATATAATAAACAAAATAAATAAATACCTACATAATACAAGTATACTGATGATACAATAAAATTTTAGCAACATCTATATTATATACTACACCAAACTGGCAAAATATTATGTAAATTGTTTTTTTAATATTACTGGTAGGTATAGATTATCTGATTTATAAAATATATGTTCAATGTTTATTATGTATATTGTCTATACAGATTTATATTTTACCTTTAATATTGTCATTAATAATAATAATTATAGTAAACATTTTTAAATTCAAAATAAAAATTCATTATGTTGAATCAAAATATTATGAATTTCCATACGATTAATTTTCTATTTATATTTTTTATGTTACATTTTTGTAAAAAAAATATATATTTATTAGAATAATAATAATTACACTCATTAAAGGATTTAAAACTCTTTCTTATAACAAAAAAAGCAAAGATATACCTATTACCTAGTCCTATAATTTGAATCTGAGTACTCATTATTCCCAATATCCATCCCAGAATTTTCATTAGAAAAATCATATCCTTTACTTTGTCCTCCAAGCATATTTGAATTAAAACCTTCAAGTTTCTGAAATATAAGTACGCAAAAGAATATAGGTAGGTAATTGTAATTGTTCCCTTTAATTTAACTTTTAAGCATATAATGAAATTCTTACTCGGGAGTGCGTTATTCTGGATTCCCGTCCTCTTCTATATACCAATTGATCAAAACGGTCTCGATCTGAGGGGCCTATAAGTTCGCGCAATTCCGTCAACAGCGTAAACTAAAAAACCAGACCGTTAATATTATAATCATTACCACTTCATTGATAGTTAAAAGGATCGATTCAAATATAAATTTAAAATAGTTAAAATATATTTAAAATTAAATATAAATAATAACGTTAAATATAAAATTTCATGTTTGAATATCTCCATTTGTTTTCCTATATTTAATTTAATACATTTATATATTTTTTAAATTGTCAATGAGTATTTTATTTTTATTTATTGAAACTGAAATTATTTATTTCTCTTTGTTCACCTTATCAGTTGTATTGAGCAATTCAAAAAGTATAGTTATAAATGCGTCAATAGACATTCGAGAACACGAATATTCGTCCAAGTAATACCGTAAAGTATTAAATTCATTTTTCGTCAGCAAAATTCGAGCTTTTTCCTCTACCATTTGAGATGCAGCTGATGTACCTAACTTCAAAGCACCGTCAGCACTAAAATTAATATTCCTCAATTAGTTTCAATACCGTTTGTTTAATGTAAATATTTTTTTTATTATACGTATTATATGTATATTAATTAACATATACCAGGTCATTGAGTTAAATCCTATAATTAATTTAAATTGCATTTATTTCACATTAAAATAAACATTTGTGATATATCAGTTGACTCAACAACACTTAACACTTTTTTAATATACCTAATATAGGTTTTTTTTTACGTATTGTATTTAATAAAATATTTTAATTTCGAAGATAAAATATAACTTAATTCAATAAATAATAACTATTAAAATATATTTTGTTAGTAAAATATAATATCTATTAATTTATAAATAATAATTTATTTAATATAAACAAAAGTTAAAAAATAAAATAGGTAAATCAGTAGGTAATAAATTTTTAATATACTTTAAATGATTTTTATAAAGTTTATTTCAACAGTTTAACTTTACCAAGTGTACAGTAATAAATTACCTACATATAAATTTAATTTTTTGAAATCATATAGGTATATATTTAATTTACTTATATAAATAAATTGTTTGTAGATTCACATTAATCAGTGATAGAAAATATTATTATTAACTATTTACAATAAACATTTATCTGTTTACAAGTTTAATTAATTATATGGTAATCTTTTCTAAAATAAAAATAAAAATAAATATGTTTTATACAAGTTATCAACTCTATTCGTTTAAAATAATAATATTCAGAAATTCAGTAAGAGACTAAATTAATGTTTGAATTAGCATATTTACATTATATCTATATTGACTATTATACCAGCATGAACACCATAATTATACTAATATTAACTAGATATTTATTTATTTTACATTTTTAATATGAGATACAAATGCAATTGAAATGTTATATTTTTATGAGTTATAATATACCTATTTTTTTAATATTACCTATTGTTTAAATTATTAATATTTCATACCTATGTTATTTAGTTACTCATAGAATATTGTAATTTTTATAGTGATTTAATAGATAAATAAATTTTAAAATTTTTATTACCTATACCTTTATATCCCCTATATGACTATATAGTATATATTTTAGATTATAAACATAATTATTAGGTAAGTATATTATACGTTCTAATATAACTGTATAGGAAAAAAACATTACTCATGCACAAATAAAATACAAATAATTTCATAAAGAAAAATGTCTTTTTTACTTCAAATGATACAAACTAGAAATTCGCCCATTGATTAAGTAAAAAATAATTATATAATAATAAACGTTGAGGAATCTGTAAAATTAATTTATGAAATAATCGAAGTTATTCAAATTTCTTTCTTGATATCTACAAGTATTTTTTTTTAATATGATTTTTGGTAATTGTATATACATCGAGTATTTGATGTATTATACATATATTTTGATTTTTATGGAATTAAAAATGCTTTATATACGTAGGTACTTAAAATTAATTAATATTATTACAATATAAAATTCTAAATTAAAATACCTACTATACTTATAACAAACAAATTTAATAATTTGAAGTTTGAAATTTAAAAATATTAAGTTAAATACTTATTAAATACCATTTTAAATAGTAGAATTTCTTAGATGTATTATCGTATTAAAATTTATTATAAACTAATTTAATATTATTGATTAGTATACCTAATTTAATTTTATATTATACATCTATTTACTACATATAAATTTAAGCTTTAAAATTTTGTCCTAAAATACCTACATAAATAATTTTTAAAAACTACACAAATAACATATTTAAAAATATTATTTATACGTTATATTTGTATATTATAAATATATAATAATATAATCATTAATCTTACTTGTCCATAGAATGATTCCAAGTATCGGGATTGTATGTAGTGCATGAATGAGGTACTTTACCCACATCTCTTACAGTTAAAGTCATTTGTTTTTGAAATTTTAATTGATTTACTGCCTCATCGTGTGATAAATTTAAAAAAGATTGACCATTTACTTCCAAAATTTGATCACCAATCTATATGTAAAGACATTATATGAGAATTAAATTATTTCAATTAAGTAATATGGATTTTACCAAAAGTCCAGATCTATCAGCAACAGAATCTTTATCAATTCCAGTAATGAAAATTCCTAAATTATACTCGGTTCCTCCCCTAATCATCAAACCAAGGCTTTGTCCGGGTTCAATTAATAATTCCACCTTAAATAATTGTTGTTATAACAATATAAATACAAATTAAATTCATTACCTACCATTCATATTTGGTACTGTAATGTTAAAATTAATAATAAAAAAATATTTATGTATGCATACTTTTCGTATTTTGTCTTTTGATGAACGAGTATAAGACCATTTTGAATATGGAGAAATGGGTTTGGCATATTCTAAAGGAGGCGAAACTGGTTGACCTTTACGATTAATCCATGAGTATGTCCTAGTTAACCTCCACGCATCGTCTTGATTAGTGTTTTCATCATCATTTTTTTTATGCGTAGTAGGCATTGATTGAGGCGGAGATGGACATTTTACAGTCATTGTAATTTGACGATATGACTTAAAAATCTAAATTGTAAAATATGTATTATTGAAAATGAATGCACAATAGTTTGGATTTAACATTAGTACTTTTAAAGCTTCTTCGTGAGATATACTTGAAAATGGTCTGCCATTAACCTCTAAAATTGAATCTCCTGGTTTAAGACCAACACTCTCTGCTATACTACCTTCTTCCACGCGTGAGATATAAACTCCCACATCTATTTAGACAAATAAATTTAGATAAATGATTGTATTTTAAACATCACTTATCTACATATTCGTAAATATAATATATAAATATTATCTTAACAATTACAATATTAAATTTAAGAATGTAAAATGTAATACTAGAAAATATTTTATGTATTTTATGTATTGGTGAATCATATATATTATCATATAATTATTATAGTAAAAAAAACCTAGGTTAGGTTCCTAGGTTAATTTAATATTAATTATTAAAGACAACTTATAAAATTATAATGAACAAATTAAGGCAACAACCTAGTTAAATCATAATATTCTATAGGATGAGCATCGATGAGAAGAGGAATTAAAAAAAATCAATTACCTATAATTTAAAAGAAAATAATAGAAACATATAAATTTACAAGTAAGAATTGTTATATCACACAAAAAAGGGAAGGGATACTGGTGTGAAAGGGATACAGGTGTAAAGAGGATAGTGTTGAATTTTAATTACGATTTGAATGCAATGATAATAATCATTGCATTCGAAAAAACGATTCTGAGCAAAGAGTTCAGTCAGATAATGTAGGTATTTATTAAAATTTTGAAATTTTTTATTAAATATTTAAAACGCAAAATTTTATCACACATATAGTACATAAATGAACACCCTATAAAATTTCAAGTCTCTAAGTTCTATATAAATAAAATGCCTTGTCATCAAAAATACTATATCTGACAGAACTTCGCTCAAAATAGTTTTTCCGAATGCAATGGTTTATCATTGCATTCAAATTTTAATTAAAATTAAACACTATGATTTGCACACCTGTATCCCATGCGATAGGAGTATCAGCTTTCAGCTCTTCTTTTTGATACTTTAAACAGCTATAAAAAAATAACCGTAAATGTCATAATTCACAATTAATTGGAACTGAGTTAAGTAAAAAGTATTTCAACTTAAATAAAATTTTCAAAATTTTTAAAATAATATTTGTCAATTTTATTTAACATTATTGTAAAATATTGTAATATAGGTAATAAGAAAAATCCATATAAATAGGTACTTTAAATATTGATTTTACTGAAATTTCAACTTTTAACACCTATAAAAAAAATTGGGACTAGAGATTTTTCTAATATGTATTTTTATATGATGTTAAGTAGTATGTATATATACTTCAGTAAATTTTTCAGACGTTAATACCAAAAATTGCCAATTTTATCAAACATTATATTTTATATACATAAAAACGAGAATTTGACAAAATATTCAAAGTCCTATATTTTGTAGAAAAATTAACGTACGGTTCCAAAATTTTATTACATATATATTGTATCTATGTGAACACTCAAAAAATTTATAATAATTTTATCTTCAAAGTTTCCTGAGTTATCTTCAAAGTTTCCTGAGTTATCGTGAAATATTTAAATTGAATTCGTCGAAATTTCACTTTTCGTGAAAAATGCCGTATTTTTGTCATTTTTTGGTCGTTTTTCTATCGCATTGGGTCAATTTTGAGAAATTCAAAAAATAACCTAAATAAAGTATCAACTATATTTACAAAAAAAAATTTGCCTATATAAGGAATTTTTATTTAATTTTAAAAAGACAAAAATATTTCCATGCGTTTAGCTGCATTTTATGCGTTATTCATTTATTATATTATCTAATTATAATTTATATTTTAATTGGACTAAGAAAAAATTCACTCACTCGATTCATCGGCACCACCTTTAACACAAATGCCAAATCCTTGATTTGATGGACTACCAGTATTTGCGTTTGGCCTTGACATGGAAATAGTACGTACAGTAAGGTTGTCGTTGTGTGAAGATGTGTTGCTGTGCGATTGCGACGTGTTTGAACTATGTGGTGGCGGTGATTGCGGTTTTGAATTGGACGCATGATAAGAAGACGATGCGGTATAATTTGGCGCAGTAAACATCTTAAGAACTTGTTCTGGAGAGATAGGCCTTTTTTTTCCAGAATTTCCTCGCGAACCAGCATTATTTGTACGATTACTATTGCTTCCTTGACCTGCGTGTGAAAGAAAAACATATAGTATCTTTAACTTTACACTTTATTTGTCATTTGTATAATACAATTATTTAGAGTAGAGAGAAGACTATATTAGATCATGTATTTGCATTTTTATCATATAAACTATAAATTATTGAAGTATATAAAATAAATATATTTTGAAAGAAGAGATTAACTCTAATATTATTCATTAAACATCACCCTGAAAGAAATGTAGCTATAAATGATATAATATTTAATAATAAATAATTAATTAGGTATAGGTAATCTCATACTTTTATTAATAAGCAGTTTGTATTATATACGAGTATTATTATTTACATATTTAACGTACAATGTTTAATAATATTAATATTGTAACTTCAATATGTTTACGTATAATTAATAGGAATAAAACAAATATTTATTAAGGGATTATTAACCAATTTATATATACGGTTTGGTATTGAATAACTGCATTACGAGTTGGATTATAATGCATAAAATATATTAAACATTTTTTGCTTAATGATTTCGCAGATTTCAGTTTTCAAAATAATCATTATAGTTATCATTATAGACTTATATAGTTCGATTATCAATTTTTATTTTTTTGTATGATATAAAAAAAAATTAAATTGCACAATATTACAAATTGTATATATAATTTAATTTTAAATTATTTTCGTAAACGGTGTGAGATTCTTTACTAAATTCGAAATCTCGAAATCGGGGTTTGGTTCCGATTCCACCTTAAACCGAGATGCAAAGGCCGAAGTTTATAGGATTTCATTTTAAGATTTTTAATATTTTTTTAAATTTAATTCAATTGTTAAATATTTATATTTTATTCTCTAACAGAATTGGTTTTAAAATATAAATAAATGTTTTATTATAAAATAAATAACTAACACTTAATTTCTATTTAAAGTACTATACAAATTTGTTGCAATTTACAAGATTCATTTTATAATATCAATAGAGAAATCTGTCATTTGATACATTTAATAACACTAAATATTAAGTTACAACAATTTATTATGCGTTACCACTCTTGTTCCCGTCTTGTCTCGACCTCTCCTCCGCAGCCATCTGGCTGGAATCTTAGGGTGCTCCTAGCCCATCATGGTTCGAATCCAATGTATGTCAAAACTAGGGATGACCGATGGTTCATTGACTTTTTATTTCTCACGGAGACGAGAAGGGCAGCCGTTGTCTTCCCGACGGTGGTTTTTTCGCAAGTGGTAAACGTATTTACATTTTAATTGGAATTATAAAATAAATATTATCGGTATATTCTACCTACTAATTAATTACCTGGTGATGATGGGAGAGCCCGAGACTAATATATTTTAATTATATTTAATACGAATATTATAATAATATTCGTTACCGTCACAGAGGTAAACTTAAATTTTTATATATTTTAATAAAAAAAAAAGACGAGCTGATACTCCTGACCCAGGGATAAAGGTGTGCAATTCATAGTGTTTAATTTTAATTAGAATTTGAATGCAATGAAAAGTTCAGTCAGATAATGTAGGTAGGTATTTATTAATATATTGCCGTTTTTTCGTCATTTTTTCGTCATTTTTTCGTCGTTTTTTCTATCGCATAGTGTCAATTTTAAGAAATTAAAAAAAATAACCTAAATAAAATACCAACTACATTCACTTTCCAACTGGAAACATATACTATTTGTGAAAATAGGAGCATTATTTTGTGTAGTAAAAGTGTTTTCATACTTAAAAAAAAAAACTAGGAAAAAAAAACACACATTGTAAAACCAATACATTCTTCGTTTCGCTCAGAACCTAAAATTGGTGCAACTACCCATACAGATTTTTTTTCTAACATGTAAAAAAATATTTAATATTTGTTTAATGTAAACACTAAACCTAGAAAAACTAGAAAACTAGCTAGAATACTAAATAGGTAGTGGCTAATACCTACTGGGTAGCGGGTAGGTATGTATGTTTTATTATTTTCATTACAAAATAAAGTCATCCCCTTAAATTTAAATTGTTACATAATATTATAATCATATTTTAATTAGTTTTTATGTTTCTACGTTTTAACTATATACGACTATACGAGTAAGCTATATAATTATACCAACTTATTAGGTACCTATATGATATTTTTGAAGGTTATTTCTTATTACCTACTTATTGATTTTATTTTTTTATTTTATTTTACTTTACACTTATTTAGTTTGTAAATAAAATATAGCTTATGAAATGCCTGGTTTCTTATACTTTATCATTATTATCTATAGTTAGAAAAGCATAATATTAAAAAGCAAATATGCATGCAATGTTATATTTATTTAAATCAATATTCTACCGAAATATTATAATCTTACGCTCGTGTCTTGTACATATTATAAACGAATAATAAGCATTTTGTATCACAAGTAGATAAAATTTTATGTTATAATTATAATTATAATTATATACAACAAATATTTATTTAGATACATGCTATAATGAGTTACCTATTAGTTTTTATTTTAATCTTTTTAACATATTTGTTCAAAATAATTATATTATTAACGTATATCTAATTTTTGTTTGTATTTATACAAATATATTACACTATTACGTAACGTAATATACTAATATCATTGAGTATATTATATAGTACTAACACTATAATTATACACTATATAATTATATAATAACTACATATAATATTCAATGGTTACATTATATATTAACGATAGTCGATAAGTTGATAATATTTTAGAACAATTATTACGTTTTGATTCTAAATGGAAAATTTTCAATTTTGTAATATATCTGAACAATGTTTAACAAATATTGAAATTTTGTATTTTACAATTTTAAAATTTTACCTTGGTGATTGGAACCGCCTGCTGAAGATTCCCTTAAATATGTTGCTCTAGGTGGCGGAGGAGGTGGTGAGGCCGCAGGAGGCTTTTCGAGTATGGTATATGATGTGCCCGGCGGAGAATAATATAAGCCAGTTCGTATTTTATTAACACTGCCTTTATTCCTCCCATAATGGCCCATAACATCTTCAGCTTCTGCAGCTCTGCCTCCACCTCCGCCATTTCCACTGCTACCGCCAGTTCTGTTGAATGGCAATGGTAACAGTCGATGACCAGTACGTTGTCCTGACGGTGGAACGGATCCACTGCTCCCAGGACTTCGACCCCATCCTCCAAGCATCATTTTCCCATTACACGGAACACAATATGTATATATCCATTGATTGGCTAAAATAACTATATATATAAAAAAAAAAAAGAATAACAAAACCATATTAGAGATATAAATATATTATATTAATATATTATCATTAAAAAATTTAAATAAAATATAGATACATATTACATATTAAATACACAACATTATTATTATGCAATTCAATATTCTCGTTTCAATTTTTTTTCGGTAATGTTTCTTATCATAAAAATTAAATAATTATGATTCCTCATTTATTTTAAAATATTCGCTTATTATAGATATTTACAAACTTCAAACGTCAAAAACACAATAATTCAGTGCTTATATTCAGCGTGGCCAAAAGTAATAATTTATTTTTGATTTTATATAACTACAAGATATAAGATATATCTATACTTTATACACATACTTTATGTAAATTTAACGCATATCATATTCATATATTCTAGCTAGTGTATATGTTTTGTATAATAAATGCAAATAATATATAGTTGTGTTTGATTAAAATACAATTTAAATTTATATCTATTTGTAAATTACTCTAGTTACATAATAGTATACCTAAAACCTAATACAAATATAACATTATATTATAATAATACTCGTAATGTTAAACATTAATGTTAACTCTAAGTAATAACTAATAAGTAATAATAATAACCAAACTATACAATACATCAAATATCAATATAATTGTATAATAACTAATAAGTATATTTGAATAAAAATAACTATATTAGTATCGTATGATTATAATTTATTTCCTTATTGTATATATTATGAATAATTATTAATGATAGTACTTAGGCACTAGGCAGGCTGATTTTGATATTTTGTTGCATTTTTCAATATTACTAAAAAAATTTAGGCTACATTTAATTAATCAGTTATGTAATATAATATGGTTAGGTGTATTCAAAAATATTTTTATTGATTTCTTATAGGATGATAATGTACTTATAATAACTCGTGTCTCGTATTATGTCAGTAAACAATATAATACTGCTGCATCTGATGGTATAGATTACAATGTTATTAAAATACTCGTATAGGTATAAATTGCACACTCTGATGATCTTCATTTTTCATTCTATATATTTTTTTAAATATTTTATATTAATATTAATTAATTACTCTATTCCATATAAATAATTTAATAATTATCTGTATTTAAAAATCTAGTATAAAATGTGGACATCAACAAATAAAATTATTTTTAATATTTATCTACCTAATAATAATTGTAAATATTTTATAATAAATAATAACATATAGGTATATTTACAATTTAATATAGTTGGTACCTAATAATAAAAACAATAAAATCAACAGAAAATGTAGTTGTAGTAAATATAGATATTATATTAATTCTTTTTATATTATATTATATTTATCTTGATGAAAATATTAACATTTTATTTAAAAAAAATATGAAACTGACGAAAAATAGTAAATAACAATACAACAGAGGTCATCAAAAATTATTATCTACAGTGGACCGCACCTTTGTTTATTCTCAACCCTTAGATACCTTTTACCTTTTACGTAAACCGAATAATAAACAGGACACAGATGCAACAAAAACCATAATCTTCTTTATAATAATAATTTTAAACAATAACGAGTATAAGGTATTATAAACCAGACAAATGGGTAAAACGCAAAACTATAGAATCCAGTAAAGTAAGGAGAGCATATAAATAGAATATTTAATACTATACATAAATATTAAATAAGAACAATAATTGTAGAATATTGTGGTGTATTATTTAATTTTATAAAAATTAAAAAAAAAAACTAAAAAGTATAAGCTATATTAAGTAGGTGTATTATATTATATTTTATAGTAAGTACATAAATTATATCAATATAATCGAAACATAGAATATATAATTTTATTTGCATTAATAGTTGTCTATATATATTAAAAGAAAAAACTTAAATTTTATGATTTTAGATTCAAAATAAAGCTTAGAAATTATTGATTAATGATTATAATATATCTAGTAGAATAGAAGAGAATTTTTTTGGTACCTATTTGTAAATAAATTATAAAATAAACAGTAATAATATACTAGGTAGTATAATATTTTCGATTGCTCTTTTGTTCATAAACCATTCTTTTCCTCGGCTTTCCATATTTATAACTATTCTTATTCTTGTGTCTCGCATTTTTTTAATTTTTTTATTCCTACAATCATAAATCTCTTTATACATTTTATCCTAAGCGTGGGCTAATTTTTTTTTTTGTAACATTTATCTTTTTTATTTCAGTTAATGTTTTGTATTTTATTTTTTAATTTATATTTAGGCTTGTTCTTTTCAATATAAAATAAATTTTTTTAGGTATTGCAATGACCAACGCTGTTTTAATAATTAGTTTATAAAATCACAATAAAGATTAGCCAGATTAGGTATTTAATATGTTTAAATGAAAGTTACAATAACATAATTACATTTATGAAATTTATAATACCTCTTGATGCGATAAAATTAAATGCCTATACTTTCAAGATAAAATATCTTTTAATAAGATCTTATTTGGTTTAAATAATTAAATAAGTTTTATACTTAACATGTTGTTTGAAATTAGTTAGATAAATTTAAATAAGTAATAATTAATTAATGTTAATAAAAATAAAATTTTATAAAAAAAATAATAATTTATAACAATGAACAAGCGGCCATAAATAATATCTTCACGCTTATCATTAAATAGTTATAGCAGTTGTAAAGAAATAAAAAACAAATACTGTATTCTTAATTGAATAATTTAAATGATGACAGATTATAATATACAATATTATTATTAAACATATTATATTTACTATGTCATCAAGTAAAGTGCCAATGAGCTATGTTATTAGTTTATAATTAGCTATGTTATTAGTAAGTGACAATTAATTTTTATCTCTTCATCATGCAATAGATAATTAAAAAAATATTATGATACAATTCTAAACAAATTAGCATTATTTTATTGATATGTGTCATAAGTTTCACTAATTAATTCAATACAAATTACTTTATAATTAATAAATAATAATAATTAAATTTACAAAATAATAAAAATATGTTAAATTATGTTAGGTATATATATTATGTAGAAATTAGAAGTAGAATAATATTAAATCAAAAATTGCATTTTAAAATTTTATGATACCTACTTATATATCATAATTAAAATATTTTAATAAGTTTATTAAATAAAGTCCCAAAATTGTCAATTTTATATTATACATTATTGATAAAATATTGATAAATAATATAATATTTAAATTTTCTATTAATTTCAACTTTAAACAGCTATAGAAAAATTGAGTATTGAGATTTTTAAAATATTTTGGTACTAAGTTAATCAATATGTAGTAAACCTTAAAACTCAAAGTTGCCAATTTTATCTATAATATTAAAGAGATAAAAATGAGAATCATAGGAAATATTCAAAATTCTATATTTTGTAAAAAAATTAATGTAACATCTCCAAAATTTTATCACGTATATATAGTACCTATGTAAACACCCAATAAAATTTTCAAGTTATTAAGTTCAATATCGTTATTAAGTTATCGTGAAATATTGAAATCTATTTCATCAAAATTTTAGTTTCCGTGAAAAATGCCGTATTTTTGTATTTTCGTAGTTTCCTACAGGAATTCAATTTTGACAAATTCGAAAAATGACCTAAATAAAGTACCGACTACATTCACTTCTTACCGGAAATATATGATATTCGTAAAAATCGTTATATTATTTTGATCATAAAAGTATTTACAGATTTATAAAAAAAGACACATCATTGTAAAACCAATAATTCTTCGCTTCGTAAAGAATCTAAAAGAACAATGATTAACCATTGCTTCAAAAAATATTAATATAGATACTTTATAAAAATTTTGAACCGTTACATTAATTTTTCATAAAAGTTAGAACACTACAAATTCTCATTTTTATCTCATGTGTGATAAAAATGACAATTTTGAGTTTTAGAGTCTGAAAATTTTATAGAAACTCAATACATATCACTTCACTTAATTTTAAAATATTTTAGAATAGTCTAAATAATTTTTATAACTGTTTAACGTTAACATTTTTAGAAAATTTGAATATCATGATAATATTTATCAATAATAATTAATAAAATAGGCAATTTTTGGTTTAAAGGTTTAAATATTATTATTTATTGCTAACCTTGAGTCAAAAATATTATGTACATTGCAATTATAATTTTATTTTTATAGTTGTTTAAATTATAAAATTGGAAAAAAACGAACTAAATAGCTGATACTACTGTGAGTGCTCGTGTGAGTGGGATACAGGTGTAGAATGAACAATTATGAATTTGATTGAAATTTAAATGCAATGATATCGCATGAGAAAAAAACAATTTTGAGCTAAATTTAGTCAGATATGGGCATTTAGGGGATTCATTTGGGATTTTATAATCTTTTTTATAGGTGATGGGCATTAATGACAAATTTGTTATTAAATATTTAACGATAACTCAGAAAATATTAAACATAGTAAATTAGTAACTAAAAATAATTGGCACTCTTACGTTGATATCTAAATTTAAATGAGTATGCATTTTAATAAATATGTGAATATTTTAATCAATATTTATTAATTTATAAACTATACCTATTCATTTTCCGATTAAACTTTGCTAAGCGATTTTTTTCGAATGCGATATAATTGCATTAAAATTTCAATTAAAATACAGCATTATCCACTCTACACCTAATCCCACTTACAACAGTATTAGCTAGTCTTTTTAAAAAATTGTATTGTATAATAAAATTAGTTTGAACTAGCATTAAATATTAATGATTTTGACATTAATACCTTTACTTTTTAGCATAAAAATCGGAATATTTCAATATTCAAATTAGGTACTCTAAAACGAAAAGTATATAATAAACAAAAACGAAAATCCTAAGAAAAATCATTATTAAATAAGAACACTATAACATTGAAAATATTTTACCCGCGAATTTACTTCTGTTTTTATTTAAAAAAAATAATAATTGAACATGCAAAATTTTTGTTATCGTGATCTAAGTAGGTTATTTAACAAGGTTATTCCATTGTTCTGCTAGAAATTAATATAGCAGCGTAGGGGATAATTTTTCTTGTGGCTCCCCTTCAACGTGTGTTCCTCAATAAACACCCTTACTCTAACATTTCTTATTTTATCAACGAAATTTGTATATTTAAATATAGTTTTTTGCTTCTTAATATTATGTTAATACATTTATGTTTATACCATACATCCATGCCTATATGAAATATGACTATATTATATTATAAAAATTTTAGGTATTAATTAGATCGCCTTTAATTGATTTTTGTAAATTTGTAAATATTATGAGTTTGATATTTTATATATTTTATACATTAGGTATAGCATAATATTTATTTTATTTATTATAATAATACTATGATAAAACTTGTAAAGAGATATATATCCATTTACATCTGTTTAAAGAGAAACAAGTAAAACCCGCATACATTTTTTAAAAATTAATGAGGTTTTTCTATAGAAACAAAATTTTCCATTCTGCAATTGCTTCACGGAATAACAATAAATTTACATAATATTTATGTATTTGTCCTTAGTAATATAATATTATATAATTCAGGCACGTATACAAGAGGAGGTTTTTGGAATTCAAACCCCTCCGAAATTTATTCGAAAATTATAGTAGTTAATAAAAAGGTATTAAATATTGACATTTACAGTAAATTTTATATAGGTACCTACCTATAAGTAACTTGATGTATCCTATGAACCCTCCGAAATTTTTTTTTGTGGGCGTACCTGTTATAAATTTATAATATGCAACCAACATAAGAGTGCCTTAGTCTTATTATAAGAAACGCAAGATCGATATTTCGACATTTAACTCTATGTGACTTAACTAAATTAGATACATAAATTATTTTCAAAAAAAAAAAAAAAAACGATTTAACCCAAAGCGCGCATTGAAATTACATATTCAATATATAAGAAAAACTTATTATAACAGTATCTTGCATGATATACCTTAGTATCGATTTTTTCGTTTTTTTTCTGTGTGTAGGTAAATAACTCATTTTAATTCAATTAAGTCAATTATCAACCCTTTTTTTACGCACACCCATCACAATATTACATTAATAGGTACATTATATAATATAATTGTTAAAAACTTAATTATTGCGTAAATATAATATTAAACAGGGACACCACAGATTTATGTTATATAACCATGTAAGTAGTACACATTGATACAATAATATAGGAATATAATTTTATTGAAGTTTATCGTACTCACCGAACTGAATGTCGTAGTTAGGTTCATGTCGTAGACGAAACACATAGTTACGGTAACCAACTGACAGACGTCAACGGTTGGATGTGAGTTTATTTATTTCTTCGATGGGTGGCGTAAACGCAGTGACGTTGTCCGTGGTCGTCGTCGTTTTCTTTCGAGATATTTGAACTTATCACAATCAGCGTTGACAAATATTACGAAAGACCTGTTACGATATTATATATTTTAATACAATATATCGCATAATTATTACAAGTATATGAATAAAATACAATCGACTACAGATTATTAAACGATTACATATTTTGTATTTACGTTAATAGACTATGAAAAACTCTTATTCCGTATGAAATAAATTTTTTTATACAAAAATATATGATACGTATAAAGGTAATAAACCCGTACTGAAATGTAGTAGTAGATACTCACCGAGTCTGGTCGATAAAATAAGTTTACAAGCGCGCATTTGAAACGAAAACGATGGTCGTGTAGGTATTATTATGTTATTATCGCATATATAATTAACAATAAAAACGACATCAGTTGTTGCTGGAAAGTCGCGTTCGGTCGGTAAACATAATAATAAATAATAATTATAATATATTATTATGTAATATTATTTGAACACTGTGGATTATATTATTTTTAATATTTATATTATTTACATTTTTTTACCGTATAAAAAAAAAAAATTTGACAAATTATTATGATAAAACGACGATGTACCTATATAAGACGACTATAATATTATAATAATGTATACCGGGCGGATACTGCGGTTACCGCGAACCGAGGGACGGCGACCCGTTATTGCTTCGGACAAGCGCGCGAACGTAAATGCATTACGAATGTGCTTTTCTCCGTGGGATACATATCGTGTTTTTTTTTTCTTATTTATTTATTTTATTTGTAGGTCGCCATTTGCTTTCATTGATTAAAAGTCGTGCGACGCAGGAGCGACACCTAGTATTGGTTCGCGCAACTAATGCCGCCGAAAGCTCGCTATACCATGGTACAAACGCGTAATATTCGAGTCGCTCCTCGGGCCACGGGACTTTATAGCGGAGAGGTGCGTTAGTGGCGTTCCGGTCGATAGGGAGGAAGGATGGAATATACGCGTTTTATGCGTTGCTCGAGAAATTATATAAATAATATAATACACAATACACGAAACACGAATAAAAAGCGTCACGTCTCACGTGTACTTTTATATTATATAGGTGCATATTTTATTAATATATTATGTACCTATAAACGATTAGCGGAATACCCAAATACGATTTACAAGAGGAGAGTTAAGGTGGTTTAAGACCTTCCCGAAATATTTTTAAAAAATATTATATTGGATAATTAAAATTAATTTTTATACTTTGTGAATTGTTTTTTCAGTGAAAATATTTTTAACCCCTTTCCCTACTCTCGCATAGAATAATAAATTCGAATACGTATACCTGTTGTATACTTGGTATATTATTATACCCATTACATTATTTAAAATAATCATAATATAATACTTACCAAACTTTTTCTTTTTATCTATTATTCTATTATTAAATTTCATTATGATTATTGGTACCTATTTATTTTATTTATTAGTTCGTAACTACACAGTACAACACATGGTATTATAATAACGTAATAACTATTTTATTATTGATAAATTGATAACAATATTTAAAAATATGAATTTTCGATATACTTTTACCTATGTATATTTTAGTAATAGCTTTACATATACTCAGTTCTAACGTATTACGTATTTTTTACTATAAGATTAAATTTTCAGTTTATAAAATTTAAATAAATTAAAATATGAATGAAAAAAAATTAATAAATCAAAAATTAATTAGAACAACATATCTATAATATTTAAAAGTTGTATATAAATAAATTATAAACTATATTGTGAGTAGGTATTTATAAATAATAATACAGTATACAATTTTATTAATATATATATCCACAATCCATTAACTTTCAAATCCCATGTAATTTATTAAAAATATACTATATAGGTAACTAAAATCAGTTTCGTCAAAAATTAGTTGTCGTGATTTTTCGATAATTTACTGCCACATATAAGAAAACACGAAGAAATTTTAAAAATTATCTATTTAAAATATACAAAATATAATAATTAATAAATTTGCATTTTGCATGTATGTAGTATACATCTCTACCGGAATCCCACATAAAATTATTGCAGAATCTAGGTATTTTTCGCCTGTGCAAAATAATAAAAATATATAAATATAAGTATGTTTTATTTATAATTTATTACTATTAATTATTATCTTCTATTCTTCTCGAAAAAGTCAAATTAGAACGAATTTTTATATAACAAAATGATTAATATGTGCAAAATAAACTTTCGCAACACAGAATTTTTATACAATTTAATAATAATATACACTGTAATATATCTTAATAAATTCAATGTATACCCACAAGCCACAAAGTAGATGATTTCATCTATTCTGTGGTATACCTACGTCAATATCTCTGTAACTCGTTAGTCATTATTACAGGACTACTGACTACAGGTCAATCACAATATTGTGATAACTAAAATAATGGAGATAAATGATTATAATATTAAGGAACAAATGAAGATTTAACCAATTCGAGATCGTGTTGAATTTCTCGTCTCGAAACGTAGTTTAAACAATAAACTATATAATTCGTTCTTGTTTCCTATTCCTTTCTTAGATTTTGATAAAATATCTACTCAGACATTCAGACACCAGACATATCAGTTTCTCTATCGATTTAATTTATTTTAATATTATATTCTTTACTTATATATTATATTATACAATATTTCGGATTTGGCGTATTTCATAATATTTTATATTATACTTATTATAGAAAAATTAAACAAACTATTATAACTTATTTAAGGTTAAGAATATTTATTTATTTTAGTATTTTCATCCGTATTTACATATAGGTAAGTAGACTAATAATATTATCGTTTAATAATAATTATTTAATATGTTAATAACTATACCTATTCATATAATTATATTATCTATTTTACCTAATAAAGGTATATTAAATTGTTTCCGGAATTACATAAAATATATATTTAATAATTTAATATGTATTCTTATATATTATATGACTTATGCCCGGATTAGACGATTCGGCAACCGGAAATTAATATTTAAAACGGTCCAAATTCTGAAATGCACAAAGCACAACGCATATACATTATATACTTTTAAAATAGACGACCCGTGAGCATGGATTAAGGGCGCGAAACTGATAATATAATAATTTTAATATTATATCGGTACGACCAAGGTTCATATTCAGATTGATACACCGATCAGGTATATAACCACGATTTAAATATACAAGGACTAAGGACGCGGAGATTATTACAGCGTTGCGTATCGTTATCATTATCATTAGAAATTAAAATGTTATCGTATAAAAGAATATCAATATTTTCTTACGAGATGTGTACCAGAGCATATAGTTAAAATTAGTCCTCAGTTAAACTCAATAGTAAACCGAAAAAATAGCAATTTTCTGTTTTCTGACAAATTTATGACAAATATAATATTATAGGAGACAAAATGAAAACGACGCATAATGCAAAGACATTTCTGTAGACATTTTCGCGTCCCTTGGAAAGCGGTAAATATCAAAAAATGGTTTATGTTTTATTTTCGACAACTTTATAGCTACGTCCATTTGGCGTAAATGACGCGTCAAATATTGCATTTGCATATATATAATAGGTATTTGTAATTAATTATTAAACCATGAAAATATCAATCATCTAGTGATACGATTATATCGCATTATTCGCATTAATATGAATAATAATCATTAATCGGTAATCTAATATGGATTAAATATTAAAATCACCGATGTATATTAATAAATGTTTTGCCTCCGTTGCCTTTTTGTATTTTCAATGTAAATCGAATGTTAACAATTTGTCGATGTTTGAAATTCGACAGCGAATTTAAACATTTTGTTTGTTCTTTGTTTTTGTTGTTTTATCGACATGGCGTATAGTAATAATCTTATTCGCTGACGTTATTTATTTTATCAATGAAAATTTGACGCGCGGTGTAGGGTAATATATAATTTAATTACAATATAACCTTGTATATATAATATTTTAAATCATGGCCACGACGTATTTTACCGCTCGTGGAATTGCGTCGTGGCGTCGTCGTCGTCGTCCCGCGGGGGTTTGGCCGTCCGTGTCTGGCGAACGTTGAAACGCCAAGGGATGGAGAGGACGGACGTGCCCGTAGCACTATCGGACATAACGTCGTTTTTCTCGTGTACACAACACATACTGTACGCGGAAAAACGATTTTATTACACTATCCGTCGGCATAAAATTATTCGCGTACAATATTATTATTTAGGTCGACGCCATAATAACAACAATAATAAAAAAACAACAATAATAATAATAATAAAGAATACAAGTCTTAAATTAATATAATAATATAAAATAATAGAATCTAATATTTTTCGTTCTCGCGAACACGATCGTAAAAATAAAATAAAAAATATTATCGTTATTATACATAATATTATTATTATATTAAGCTCGGATCTTTATTCTATTTCTATATTCTATATATATATATTATATTATTATTATTATTTATAGGATATATTTTTGTATTCGATATTATAAAATCGTGTAGAAACGTATAATATTATATTGTATTTGTATACGTTTTATAAACGCGTAAAATAACGTGAACTTGGATTTTGCGAGAAAATATTTCTTTAAATAGCTTTAAAAAAATTAGGGACTTGAAATTTACACAGTATTTTGAAACTAAGTTAATTAATAACTATGCATCAATTAAATTTTCAAAAATTAAAACCCAAAATTTCTAATTTTAATAACCATTATTGAGAAAATATTAGGAAGAATAATTATAAAAATCCATAATATACATTATTAATTATATATCATATATTTTCGATTTCACTAAGAAATTATAACAGCTGTAAAAAAATTGAGTATGTGAATTTTAAAATATTTTGGAACATGAATATAAAATTTCAGACTGTAAAACTTAAAATTACTTATTTAGAAAAATATAGAAAAACAACATAAGGTTTTTAGAAAATTTTTGAAGTTCTACCTTTATCTAAACTAAAAATCAAAGTAATAAGGTTCAAAATTTTATCACGAATGTAGAATATAATATAACATATAAATACGTAATAAAATATTAAACTCTAAATTTAATATTTCTTGAGTTATCGTAAAATATTGAAATTGATTTTGTTGAAATTTCACTTTCCATGAATATTATCGAATTTCGTAATTTTTTTGGTAGTTATCTCTACCGGATGAGTTCAATTTTGAGAAATTCGTAGACTGAGCTAAATAAAATACCAACTATATTTATAACCAAATATAATCTCTATCAAAACCTAATGACTTCGTGGTAATCGGACTATTTTTTTCTGGGTGTCTATATGTGTCTATATACAAATGAGAAAAAATCACACACTATTGTAAAATCAATAAAAAATAAGTTCTTTTTGATATGCTTCCAATAATTTCTAATATTTACCATGTATATTATAAAAATTTTCCTACAAAGTCCAAATGATACAGAAAACACTAGAAGTGAGATCCTGTATAACGCAGATATTGATTAGTATTATTTTATTTTATTATTAAATAATAAATTTTCATAATTATTAATTTTTTTTTTTTTTTTTTTTTTTTAAGCTTTTACAGCCCATTTAGGGCTTTCGCTGCTTCTACAATTTCTCGCCACCTGTCTCTATTCTCACTCTCTTCTAACTTCGTTCCTGGCGCAACCTTTACCAGATCTGATTTTAATGTATCAATCCATCTATGTCTAGGGCGACCTCTAGGCCTTCTTCCATTGATTTCCCCTGTTAGTACTTGTTTACAGATACCATTTTCTCTCCATAGGTGCCCTGCCCATTCCATTCTTTTGCTTCTGATATATGATTTTATGTTCGGTTTTTGGAATAGGTGGTAGATTTCCTCGTTTGTCCTTGTTCGGTATTCTCCGTTTTCAGAGATTGGACCATAGATTCGACGGAGTACTTTCCTTTCAAAAATTAGTAATTTGTCTTCGTCTCCTTTTGTCACCGACCATGTCTCGCAGCCATATGCTAGGACTGGGCGTAGGTAACTCAGGTATAAATTAATCTTTGAGCCTATAGATAGGAGTTTGGATTTAAATAGTTTTACTAATGCAAAGTATCCTTTATTGGCTGCTGAAATTCTTAATATTATATCATTATGCATATTGTTTGATTTATTTATGTTTGTACCTAAGTATTTAAAATCATTTACCGCTTGGAACGTGTAATCCCCGACAGTCAAATCCGCTATATTTCCATTTCTTCTACTGACGACCATGTATTTAGTTTTATCTTGGTTAACTTTAAGTCCAATTGGTTTGGCTGCTTTGATAAGATCATCCGTCCTTGCGATTACTTCAGCACGTGTTTCGCCCAACACCACTAAGTCGTCGGCGTACGCAAGAATAGTGTTTTCCCCTAAAATTTCCATCTCTTGGCGTACTGGCATTGTCCTTACTACTTTTTCAAGGGCTAGATTAAAAAGTAATGGTGACAGCGCATCACCTTGTCTCAGGCCCGTATTTACTTCAAAACTTTCCGATAATTGGTTTCGGAATTTGACTTTACAAGCAGTGTTGGTATTGCATTCTTTTATTAATTGTATTAATTTTGATGGTATTTCGAATTCTTCTAAGGTTCTCCATAGTTTGTCCCTGTTGATACTGTCATACGCCTGTCTAAAGTCAACAAAACATATGTGTACTTCTTTTCCAAATTCATAAAATTTTTCTAGTAATTGCCTTATAGTGAATATGTGATCGGTGGTTGATTTTCCTTTTGTAAATCCAATTTGGTATTTTCCAATTATGTCCTTTGAGTATTTTTCTAGTCTGTGAAGTATTGCAGTAGACAAAATTTTATAGCAAGTGTTTAGTAACGCTATCCCCCTGTAATTTTTTGTGTCCATTGGATCTCCTTTCTTATAAATTGGGCAGATTATTGCCATTCTCCAATCTTGAGGGATTTGTTCGCTTTTCCAAATTTCCTTAATTAATACACAGATTTTTGAAAAAATTGCTGGAGTCGATATTTTAATTAGTTCTGCATTAATATTGTCTTCACCAGGAGCCTTGTTATTTTTTAGCAATGTTATAATGTTTTTTATCTCTTCCCTATCTGGTTCAGTGATCTCAGGTTGTACTGTATGGCATAGTGGGTGATCATCCTCTATAACTTTATTATCTTGATTCATATTTAGGAGATTCTTAAAATGAGTACTAAACTTTTTTACAATATTTACTTCGTCCGTTATTAAGTGACCATTTTCATCTTTCATCATTGTGATCTGGGCATTAAAACCTTTCTTTATAGATTTACACTTTTTGAAGAAAATTCTTGGGTTTAGTCTGTGTTCTTCGATGCTACTTACAAATTCTTTTTCGGCTTTTCTCTTCTTTCTTCTAATAATTTTATTAGTTTGGTTCCTTAGTGCTATGAATTCTTCTAGATTTTCTGGTGTTGGGTTCTGTATCATTTTCCTTCTGGCGTCACCTCTTTTTTGGATTGCGTCTTTACATAAATCATTAAACCATGGTTTCTTTGGTTTTTGAGTGTTTTCTTCGAAAACTTCCGCGGCTTTGCTAACCGTTTCTTTAATTACTTTCCATTCATTTTCAACATTTCTGACTAGGTTACTAGAGTCATGTTCTAGCAGGTTACTTATTTGCCTTTGGAAGTTTCTTCTAGTTTCTAAGTCTTTGAGTTTTTCTATATCCAATTTTGGCTTGCCTTTAGTCTTTTTTTCCACACTCTTGATAGTTTTACTTTAAAAGATGCTGCTATATTATAATATAAATTTTTTTTTATTATTTCACCATTACGATATGTTATATGTAGGTACCTACTTAAAATAAAAGTATTTGTTAATAAAGGAATATGTATTTTTATTTAATTATTTTGTTATTTAATATTAATTGATTTTTTTCAAACTTGAAAATATATAATTTAATATAGGATTTAACTCCTAACATAATATTATGTTAAACGGCTTAAGTCATTATTCATTATTAATAATAAATTTAAGTCAAAAATATTAAAACTCAAAGGACTAATTGTAAAATTATTTCAGAATAAAATTATGTGAGAATATAAATTAAAGATATTAAATATCTAGTATTTCATTTTCTAACTTTTTCTACTGGTTACAAAAGAACACAATATTATATCTGTATCATAATTTATTTTAACTGTCCATTTTTATAATATGGGACGTCGAGACATGGGTCTAAAGTCCAATTGAAACAAAATTATGACAATTATACTTGACCACATTTATCTAGATAACCGATTACACTGTACAGTGTCCCTACTAGATTAAAAAATAAACAGAACAACAGACTGGCAATTATAATAATTATTACGTCTACATATAATACTTACAACTATAGTTAAATTTGTAATTAAGAATTTATACAAGAAAATATATAATGACATACAAAATTATTGATACCGAATGTAGGTAATTCACGAACAAAAAATAATTTATAAACAAACAACGTACCTAGTACGCAGATATTACAAGAAAAGCACAAAACAGAAATGAAGCGCTATTACGTGGGGTAAAAACAAAGGGTAAACGAGTCATAAATTAAAATTATTTTTTCTTAAAAATTAATTATTACAATATTTATTATTCACTTCGCGTTGTGGTAATCACGCGAGATATGAATAGTAGGTAGTTCTTAAACATTAAATAACAAAATTTGAAAATATTTTAATAAAATTAAATCATGATAAAATTCGTATATGACCTAAGGTAGGATTTTATTCTAAAAAAGGATTTTTTTTTAACAATGTTTATGATAAAAATAAAAGTAAATATTTTTTATACACTATGTAGGTAAATAACAACTTTACAACTGTCAATCTATTTTTTATAGCTGTTTTAATTTTAAATTTTTAAATTTTGTGTTTTTAAAACCCTGCATAAAGCAATTATTTTGAGACAGTAAACGTACTCAGATTATTACTAAATTACTAATATGACATTATTATTTTCGGTAGAGAATTAGATGTGGTTGATAGTTTTTATTTAGGTCAATTTCCGGATAAATTTTTCAAAATTATACTTATGCAGAAAGGAATAATTTCTAAAAAAATGACCGAATATCGGAAAAATTCACGCAGTTATACCCATAGGAATTTTAACGAATTAGATTACAAATACGAGTATTTACGATAATTCAGGAAATAGGTGTTGAATATTAAAAGTCTTAAATATTTTATTGTGTATTTAACGTAGGTAAGCAGTTTACGTAGGTTAGTGATAAAATTTTGGAACTCTTACGTTGATATTTAAGATTTTACTTTAAATATATATTTAAAATTTTTAATCATTTATTTATAATCACTTAGGTAATCAGTATCTGATTGAACTTCGTTTTTTGTATTTATAACATTGTATTAAAATTTTAATTAAAATACAACACTTTCCAATACCAGAACGGCAGAACAATATTATCCTTTCCACAGCTGTATCACGTCTTTTTTCACTTTGACTGGTATATGTATGTGTACATACACCTACTACAACGTCTACAACTCTACAACAGTTGTGAAATGATTGAAATAAGTATGCAATTATAAATATTCTATTTTTGTCGATTGAGTTATGTTTTAATCATTGCAATAGTTCGCCAAGATCTCTAATTGGAAAGAAAAAGATTAGTAAAATATATAATTAATGTCAAAACGCGTAAAATACTGAAGTTAAACTTAAATATTAATAATAATAATATAATTTATACAATTATTTAATAAAATACAATAAGTCAATAAATTAATATACTTTATTATATTTATAACATTTTTGATTAACCCTCTTAGACCTCCCATCCATGTGTAGGAGAGTAACATCTCATAAAAGTTTCAAGTCTCTAAGTTAATATTGTTGAGTGGCTGAGTGAAATATTGAAATTTATTTCATTAAGATATCAGTTTTTTTTAAAAAATGCCGTGTTTTCGTCATTTTTTCGTACCTAGTTTTTCCTATCTCAGAGCTTAATTTTGAGAAATTCGAAAAATGACATAAATAAAATAACAACTATAGATATAGATAATATTCTTGACCGGAATCACGTACTCGTATTCCTGGTAATTTTTTTCTGTCATTTGTCATTTTGTCTACATACAAACTCCCCCCTAAAAAAAAAAAAAAAAAAAAAAAAAAACACATACCTAATTGTAAAACCAATAAATAGATCATCCTTCATTTCGCTCAGAATCTAAAATATTAATTTTTATCAAAACATTTTTATTTTACACAAAAAAATTCTGTAAAAAATACCGTACATTTTTAATGTAGTTCAGTAGCTTTTTTTGGGGGGGGCTTAATATTTATGACTGGGGAGTCTAAGTACCCGTAATTCCCCTAGTTACGTTTATGGGAACCAATCGTCCAAATTCATAAAATACCATTCTCCAAAATAATATAATATTACACATACATTTTTAACCTATACAATTTTTATGTTACCTACTAGAAAGTTTTGTCGTTGAAATTATGTGCGCGATAATGGTGATACAGGGTAGGCACCTATCTATTACAGAGAAAATTTTTCCACGCGAAATATACCTACCTCAATTCAATAATTATAATAATTGGATATAATTATATCATTAGGTAGGTAGATACTTAATATTGTTTTCGTCAAATTTATTGTTTGCCAAATTTCAAAACTCCCTCTCCCAAAAAATCTAGATACGGCCTTGATATTATTAATATACTAATTTCTACCGCAGGCTTTAAAAGGATATGACAATAAATTTGTTTATTTTCACTGTCCCAAGCCTAATCGATTTATAGAATATATTATACAAAATATATGTTTAGTTTCGTGAAATCAATATGTAGTTTCTAATTTAAAACATAAATGCCTCGGGATCCTGGCACATTTTCAATTATTAATTTAATCAATTAGTAGCTGTTTTGTACTAAGTGCTTGTAATGGTCAGATTTGTGGTCGCTCATTTGGAGTTTATTTCTAAAAATACGATACCTCGAGTCTCCAAATATACGGCGATGGCCAATCAATAACCAATATTTATAGATAACAGAAACTCATAAATTAATTTGAAAAAAAAAACCTAACAAATAATAATATAGGTATAATTCATATTATTTATTACTCAGTTAATTATAAATTATTGGATATCTAATGTTAATTACTTGCAATGAATAATAATTAAATAGAAACATAATTTTTTATTAAACAATATCAACATCCCTTTGTCATACTTGCCATTTTTATATTTTTTTCTTAAAAAGGTGCAATGTCATTACTTATTAATTATTATAGACTGTTCAGAAAAATTTGTATAGTGTTACAAATTATTACAAAATAACAAATTTCATATTTACCTTAAAAACTATACTTTTTTTTAATAAAAAAATCAGTATGTTTTAAATTCTATTTATTGCATATTATATACTTATTAATAGTTATTATATTATTATTTATGTTTTATTGAAAAAAAATTATATAATTAATCATGTTTTATTATAAATGATAAAGTAACAATAATTTAGGCTTTTATATTCATAATTTTTTCCCAATATTAAATGCCTGTATATTGTAATTTAAAATACATTTAATTAGTTTTTTATTTATCACATTTAACTTTTTTCTGTATCAAAACAAAACTTGCTTTTCTATCAAACGCCTTAAAGTTGTGTGTCTTATTATTATTTGTCAAGGTTTATAGTTTCATATAAATTAGATTATGATGTTAACCTAAATAATAAGAAAAATAATTTACAGACTTTAGAAAGCAACAAAATAAATGTAGATTTATGTTACGAGAATTAAAATAGTACAATACACATAGTACGACAATAGTATAATATATTATATCAAAGAATTCTGTAACCGGATCAATTTGGTGAAATCACAGCATAACCTAACCAATCAATCTTTGGTTTATATAAGGCAGGTATACATTCAAAGGAGGTGCTATGATGTTTTAACACTAGACTTGGGACTTGGCACATTTAATTAAAAAGTAATGAGATATTTAAATTTTTTGTTCGGTTAATTTTACAGGTATTTAAAAAAGATAATTTTTTTTATTAAAAAAAAAAACTCTTTAAATAAAATAATATTTTTAACTGTGTATTCAATTTTATATTACTTATTATTTTGATATGTATGTATATAATTTATTGAACACTAAAAAAAACATAATATGAAACATAATACACCCTTGAAAACTTTTCAAATCTATTACTGATAAGGTTAGGTCATTTTATGGTCTAGTTAATCAAGAGTAGCTTCATTTTCTTAACAAATAATTGTATTAATATATGTGAACTTAAAAGAAGAACTAATATTAGTTCATTGCATCATGTTTTTTGCATAAAAAAGATGTTTCAAGTTAATTTTCTAATATTAATCTTTTATATTTGTGATTTATAACAAAATTAAGATAACACTTGTGATTTTACTTAAAATAATAATACATTAATATAAATAAATATTAAAAACAAACATTATATATATAAAAAAAATTATAAACTTATGTTAATAAATTATACAAAAGCAAACAGGGTGATTTAATAAAAAAAATATTATTAATGTAATAATACATAAATAAATAAATATTAATTCAAATACTGGAATGTTTTCTTAATTTAATATTTATTTTTGCTTTGTGTAGGAATGCTTTCTTTACTTTGTTTATCATCAAAAAATCTTATAGTAATTTTAGTTTTAATTATTTAAATATATTTATATCACATTAATAAGTTGCACTAAATATTTTAAAATAGAATAATATAAGATTAGTTTTATGTATTATTGGAAACAGATATTATAATAATATTAATAATTGTGTTTTATCATAATTATAAGTATTAACAATAAATAAATCATAAATAAATTATATTGTTAAATAGCTGCGGGCTGAACATAATTAGCAGGAAGCATACCAGATTTCCCTGTTCTTTGGACAACACCAGTCATCCAACCATCATCTATAGCTGCACAATTTACAATTAAATCTCCATCGGTAAAAGAAACTTCATCTAGATCTTGAGCTTCATAGTCATACATAGCACGATAAACTCTCTACAATTAAAATACAAACAATTGATTTAACTATTTTTCAATAACAAAAACTGGTTACATACTCCAAAATTGTAGTTTTGACTATCAGAATTGTGTGTATGATTATTACCACCATATGATTGCTGTTTTATAATGGGATCGTAATCAGCTATTGAGCCAATGTGATGATTGTTGTCAGCATTGGAAACTGTAAAATTGTATAAAAAAAATTCTATCATTCTCTTACAAACAGAATTAACATAGTTATATGCAAATATATATAATATAAATCTTATAATATTATAAGATATATTATAAGGTTTGTTCCAACAAATTTTTAAACTATCACAGACCTGCCAGTAAAGTTTTACTGTACCAACACACTAAAAACACAAACTCAACCCGTTTGACAGTTGTTCCAATATGTGATTATACTAGTTTTGTGAGTAGCTGACAGTCAAAATGATCCGAGGATTCGAGTGGTGACGGACAGTCAGACATTACTGATATCAATAATTGAGATATATTTCTTATCAATTGTTTGTGTTTAAATTTTTTAACATTTTTAAACATTTGTTTAATTAATGTGCTTTTAACTTTAAATATTAACTTATATTAATATTAATTATTAATTAATTCTAATCCGTTATTGGATGAAGACCTAGATGCAAGATAGTCGTCCTAATCGCCAATACCACTCATTCTTAATTTTCTTTTTAGAATTTCAAATTCACAAATTTTTTTAGCCTTTATTAAAGTATATTACAAATTGGAATTAACATTTAACAATCCACAATTAATTCATGTTTGTGCATGCGCAGTATTTCAATCACGGACTGTCCATAAACAGTCCAAAACTAATTACAAATTTTGTGTTAGAACAAACCCATAATATTTTGTGTAAAAATGTTTAAATTAAACATACTTAAATCACCATTTTCTGATGAATAAATTAAAGTTGATGATTGACGGTTTAAACATGCAGGGATTTTTGTTGAAGTATCTTCAACTTTTGGATGATATTGTACATTTTCAACTTTTTGAGGCGCATAGTTTATGTTTCCCATATTGTAATTTTGTTGTGCTTTAATTTGTTTTGCGATATCACTCTTATCATCTTGAATAGGTTTTGTTGTAACAATTTTAGCTATTTAATTTAAAAGTTAATTATAATTTATAAATTAATTAAATGAAATAGATTTATTATATTACTTGGTGGCGATACATTTTGATTAGTTACATTATTCCCATTAGTTAAATTTCTTCTTTGTTCCATTTCAGCTTTCTTCAAAAAATCACCATGATATGCTGCATTACTATATACAAAATGTAAATTATACATTTATCATAAAGTAATTTAAATAAATAATGATTAAACATTTAAAGTAACCGTAAATATGTTTAAAATACAATGTTTACCTTATAATTTTTGTATTAGCTTTTATTCTCAGAGTTTCTGGATCATCTGCAACTTGAGTTAGTTTTCCTTTGGTCTTTTCAAACTCCGCATGATACTGTGCCTGTAAAATGAAAAAAATATGAAGTTACAAATTTATTTAATTATATAAATAATAAATATACATAATAATAAAGAATCTAATTATCAAAATAAGCACAAATATATACTAAGACAGAAATGACACAACATAAAATAATCTGATATTCATGTTGAAATTAGATTTTTTAGTATTGAAGTATGCCAAACAAATAATATACTAAAATAATCATTTTTTTTAATAAAAAAATATAAAATATTTTTTTTATATAATTTTCATTAAAAAAACAGTAATTACTTTATTTCAGCTATACAAAGAATAATTACTACTTAACTACTCTTAAATACTTACATAATAACTATCCATAAAGATGGCATGAAATAATTGAATAAATCATAGTAACATTCAATAGCTTAAACACTTTATGAGATATATTAATTATCCATTAAATAAAACAATCATGTAGGTAAAATAAAGTATAATTATTTAGTCATTATATTATAATTCATATCAGTCTTGTTACAATGTATATCGCTAATTTTTAAAATTATGTTAAAATATCTTACATTTGATTGTAGTCTTGTATTCTCAGCAATTCTTTTTAATTCTGGTGTTTCTGCAACAGTGGTATGTTTTGCTTTTGGAATATGCCTAAAATATAATTTATAATTATTTTTAGGAAATAATATTTCATTTAAATGATATCAAATATATATTTTATTAATAGTAATTCTTATTTATAATTTATAATATTTAATAAAACACAATACAAATTGAAATATAATCAAATCAATTTTTTTTATTTTAAATACTTATTTAATTATTTCTAAAATATTTAATTAGTCAAAAAATTACTGTACGTGGATAGTCAATAAATTATTATTATTTATTTATGTACATAAGAAAAATAATACCTAATATTTATAAATATTACACTAAAATTGTTGTTATATCTAATATATATCTGCTTTATCATACCTTCATCACCATTTGGATCTAATTCCTATCAGAATGGTATAATAAATGGAGAGTTAAAATTAACTACTCCAAATCAGTCCATATTACTTTTACGCTCATGCAGGTTTTTTGCTATAATGTTTATATTAATTATACCACAGTACCAACATCTGACACAGTTAGATATTTAGGACTCTATCTAGACAAAAGACTAACCTAGAGTAATCATATTAAAAGAAAAAGACTATCTCTTAATACACATTCCTGTATGCTCAAATTCCTTATTTCAAACCTATCTGGATATATGGCTTACAACTATGGGGTTCAGCTAAAAAAACAAACTTTCCAAAATCTTTCTCTGAGTAAAATCACTAATGCTCCACCTTTTATATCAAATTATTCTCTCTGTAATGACCTCAATATAAATACAGTTAATAAAGAAGCAATATCATTTTACAAGAGATTCCATGCAAAACTTGTTACCCATCACAGTTCACTTATAAAAAATTTATTCACTATGACTCTTTCAGGCATAGGCGTAAATAGGGGTGAATTAGGGGAACTTAGACACTCCCCCCCCCAAAAAAAAAACATATAATCCCCCAATTTTTTTTAATATTATAAATTACCTATAACAAAAAAGTTATATAATTAATTTGTACAACACTGTTCTACATAAGTATATTTAAATTATATTTTACCAGTTTTAAAATAATTAACTTTTATATTTTGTTTTTTATAAATGGGAACTATATACGTACAGGGTACAGCATACAATAATACGACATACTGATGTAGTTTTTGTTTTTAAAACTATACTGTCTGTACAGGTGATTGGAAATAAGTTGAAAATAAATACTAATTGTTGACTTCAGTAGAATTATACTTTTAACCACACGTGACACGTGTATAGCATCCATCAGAAATAATACTATATGACATATGGGCATAATATTAAAATTATTGATAAAAACACGATTAAGAATATTAACAATGAAAAAATAATTGATCCATTTTCAGTAAAAAAATTGCTCTTAAATAAAGTAATATTTATTTAAATACAATAGTGTAATAAACTAATAAACTAATAACTTATAAAATACTTTAGAAATTATGCATTAATATACCTATTATATGTATATAATTAAATTTAATTGTGCATATAATATTTAATAATTTAATATGTATAAAACTAATATCAAATAGAAATTATATACATTATTTGTAGATCGCAAAAGTTATATAGAGGTAGTGGTAAATTTTGATTTAGTCCCTCTAGAAAATTTGTCTTAGTTCTGCATATGCTTCCTGACAATCCTCATCATAGGTAATAGGTTAAAAAGAACCTTCTTTAATTCTAATATTTAAAATATATTTTAAGCTGTTAACCCGTCATTAGTCGCGTCTATATTTATAACACGGTTAGTCGCGTATGAGCGCCGCGCTCACTCTTCTAATTTTTACTTTCAAAAATGGTATAATTAATTAAAAGTAAGAATTTTGTTATCAATAATTAATGAGGATCGTCATATTATTAAATATCATGTATATCTGGAAATAGATATATAACACGATACATGAATAATCACAAATAGTAATACATATAAAATACGTGTAAAAACGTATTACAAGGAAGTGTTGCATATGAGTGCCGCTCAATTTATTGAAACTGACAAGTTCAATCTATAGTAATTACAACAAAAGATTACGGATTGGGTTTTCCAATTTATAAAAAAATTCCCAAGTATGGTAAGACAAGGTATACAATGGTATCTAAAATTTTAAAATTAAATAATAACCAGAAATAGCTAAAATAGTAATTGAGTGAGCGCCGTGCTCATACGCGACTAATGACGGGTTAATTGATGTTCATTCAAACTTTTGAAGTGTCATTAATGGGTGACTTCTTTATTCAATTCTTTCATGTCTTTTAATTCAATAGTCAAAAATATTATACAAATATGTATAGTTGGTATATGTCTTATTTTAAATAAAAAATAATATCTAATATAGGTATAATTGCGTCAATTTTTTCTCAATACAATTTCTCATATAGATACCCGATATATTATTTTATTTTAAAAAATAACCAAATATATAATCTCTTTAACATTAAAAAATCAAATCAAAATATAGTTAAAAACAATAAAATTTATTATTTTCCATTAATAAATATGGCAGCAATAAAATATTCTGTTTATTTCTTATACCAATTTTCACTGGTTTATAAATGTATATGATATGATTGATTATAAATCAAAAATAAATATAAAGAATTTCTATGAGTTATTCAATAAATTTTTACTATAATTCTCATTTTCACAAAAATTAATTTTTGGTTTTTAGAAAATAGGCAATATCCATAATAATGTAATATTAAACTATTAATTAAAAAAAAAAAAATAAAAAAACCCATAAATAATGAAATAAAATGAATTAAACTTTATCATCCATATTTTATATGTAATATAGGTAAGTAAAGTGTATAGTCGTTAAAACTATTATAATGTATTCATTTTAATAGCTATAGTTATAAGCATAATATTATAAATTATAATATATATAACTATAGTACCATGATAATATAGTATTAATTACATAGATACTACACATATTATTCACCTTATAAATTGTATTATGTTACAGGTGCAATAAAAATATTAGTGTTCAGTAATTCAATTAGAAATTTATTATTATAATCATTGTAGTACAGTTTAGACTAACATTTATTTAATTTACTATCTTTCATTTATTATTTTATAATTGAGTAGGTACCTACTGTGTAAATAAGTAAGAATATAATAATGCAACTTATTCTAATTTGTATTTTATAATATGCTTTGTACAATATTAAATTATCGATTTATAATAAATGTAAATACTTCTTATGCAATGTTGAAATACTAATCTAATCAGTAATTGTAATAATTGTAACAATTACAGTATCTATTATATGATATCATTAATAATAAAAAGTAATAACCTTCAATTACAATTATTAAGTTTGTATTAAAATTCATTATGATTAATATACAGTTTACTGTGAAGTATAATATATTAAACAAGTTTTTAAAAATATACAAAAAGTACAAAAGGAAAACAATTAAGTAAGTTCTTAACTATAAGAATTTATATACCTATATATATTTATTATATAAAACTATTATTATTCTTTATTTCTAATATTTTGCACCTAAATTAAAAATTTTTAATGAAAATTAATTAAAAGTTATAACAATATCAATATTAATGTTTTATGGAAACAACAATTTAAATCAAATATTTTATCTAAAAAATATACCTACTATTACAATTAAGTATGTATTCTTATATTCTTTAAGCAATTTTGAAAAAAACGTTACGACTGTTTTTGAAAGTAGTAGTTAATTCAATTATTTTTTAAATTCACTAATACCTACCAATTATAATTTATAACACGTAATATATATATATATATATGAATATAAATTAAAAAATCTTCTGATAAAAAAATTAATATAATTAACAAAATTTAAATATATATATATATATATATTATAGTAGTAGGTATAGACGCTGTACATTGTAATAGGTATAGTATATAATATACACATGCTTAAAAATTAATATTTTCAAAAAATGATAAAAAAAAAAAAAAAAAAAAAATAGGTAGGTAGGTATATTTCTTTATAATAAATATTAGAAAATTGTTAAAGAATAATAATTAAATTATATACTGTACATAATATAAATTTTACATCTAAAAAACAATTAAACAACCTATGAATTAACTAATATTGAGAAAAATTATATACCTATTCTTCATTATTAATATTTATTATTAATGGTGAACTATCATCTACCAACTCAAATTACATTATTTAACAAAAATCTATATTATAAAATAATATGTTAGTACCTATACAAATTGTAAAAAGACTACATTGTTAGAAATTAATTTTTATTATTGACAAGTTACAAATATGCAAATTTTACACAATTCTTAGTTATCTTATTACCACTACCATTAATTATCATTGAAAATATTTATTACGTTGACAGTTTAAAAAAAATAAATAGTTATTTTTTAAATATAATATACAATAAAATGATAAATAAATGTTTTCTTAAAAATAAAAATGCAAAACATATACCTACCTATTATTTAGTTAATATTTTTAATTTTGTTTATAAAATTGAAAAAAAATGGTTTGTATACTGCATACATATAGTATAATTAACTAAGCAAATACCATGTAAATGTTCACAAATCTAAACTTTTGAATTGTTATTATATAAGGAATTTATAATGTTTATATTTCGATACCAAAAAATAAGTAGGCTATTAATAATAATCAAGTTAATAACATGTTTAACAATGTAGCACATAAATTAAGTATGCATAATATAAGTAATTAGGATAGTTTGGGTTTGTAGATTAAATATGTAACTCAATAGTTGTTTATTACTTCTTATCTGTATATTTAAAAATCAATGTTAATGATAATAAAATATTAGTTAGAAAAAATGTATATTATTTTTTTCATGTTTGTGATATAATGTTCTATTATACCTAAATTGAAATATGTATTTATGTGTGAAATAGAAAATTAATTGAATGCATTCCATCCAATTTGAGGAGATTAAAATGTTTATCAAATGTAATAAAAACCTTACTGGAAATTAAATTTTACATATGCTACTGGAAAGTCCGAAAGTATAATAAGTATATTATATTAATATTTACTTCTAATGCAATTTTATAACAATTCTTATCAGTCATTAATATTTGTTTTCTTTATCCATAGTATTACATAACCTTCTTAATTAGGTATGTATTATAATAAAGTAATTTTAAGTATTTTTTTTTCATATCAATATTAAAATTACATAAAATGAAAACATATTTTTAATTTTTTAATATTAAAATTTTACTTAAATATTTTTATTTGTAGAATAATATAATTTTAGTTTTAGTATACTAATTATGGTCATTTCATTTTAATTGTATAGATAAATATAACTATTTATTTTACTTTAAACATTTTAACTTTTAACTAAATAATACATATTTTTGTTTTATTAACAAATTTCAATACAATATATTTGTAATTTAGTAAAGATAGTTACAATAATAATTAAGCATTGTATTAGGGAAACCACTAACCTTGTAGTCATAAATCACTTTTTCTAATCAAATATATTTTAAGCTATGTTTAAATGATACAACTGACATGATTTATCTCTCCAATTAAATTACAATTAACATGATATATAGGACAACCAAGATGACAATTATAATGTGTCACCCTGAACACAACAATGATAATTAAGCTTAAGCTAGGTTGGTTAAATAATGAATAAAGGGAAAAAACGATATTATTTAAATACTCACGCTTCACAGAAGGGTTCTTTATTAAATCCTTTGTAATTTCGCATGTTTAATGTCATGCCACATGATTGACATTTGAAACACTGTTTATGCCAAACCTAAAAAAAAAAAAAAAAAAAACATGTAATTGTGAAAAAAATAATAATTTTGTACGTCTCTACGTTATACAATATAATATTAAATACAATTTACCTTGTCCAGACACTTTAGCTCTTCGATGGGATAAACAGTTTTGTCACACCTGGCACACTTTTTATTCATATTTCAACAGCTTCAAAAAAATAAACACCAGAAACAAAAATGATGGTAATTCGGTAGGCGACAGTAGGTAGTGTTAGGAACGATTATTGTACGTGCCTGGTGTCCCAGACGATCGAATAACAATATTTTCTGCTAAAAGGCGAACCGTTCGATTGCAATGTTTGATGATTGAAAAAGTTGGTGGGCCAATCGATCGGGATTTATTATCCGGAGGTTGCGAGAACGTGGCGAACGAGAAGAATGAAACGCTATCAGACGAAAATTGCACGTATAACGTTGACACAAAAGTCCGGCTGTCGATGTTTCGTATCGATACGTAGTGGTCGTAATAAATTATATTATTTTTCGACAATAATTCGAACGCAACAATTATTGCGTCAACGGAATGATAATTATTATTTGATTAAAATTGAATATTCTTCGATTAAACTGCGAAACGCTAAATGACAATAATCATTGATAAAGATAATGGACTCTGTATTTTGTCACACAATACGATATAATAATAATAATAATAATAATAATAAATGTTAAATGATAATAATTATAATGCTATTTAATTGTATAGCTATTTTCCCCTTTCACTCCTTAAATTGTATTTATTTATTTTTCGATTTCGTTAATTCGATGATCTCATAACCGTCTAAACGGGTGTGGTGAACTGGTGTCTGGTGATGGCATTTGTGGGAAAGAGGCGGGTCGGTTACGTGTATACAACGCAAACAATAATAATATAATACGAAATACGAATAATGTGAATATTATTGTGTTAGCCGTTCTTACAATACAATATAATAATAATAATGATAATTGCACGACATTACGACAGCGAGACCCGCGCGTGCAGCAGGCCAAAGGTATGCTCATAGTCGGCCGTAAATGCGTTCCGATTGGACGAAACCGTGACGACAATGATAATGCAAGGAGAACGTACACAGCCTTCGAGACGTCAACGAAGTAACCACAGCGTCTTTAAACTCGGTAACGCGCGAGACACGGGTACGCTCGATCGTGGAGAGACTATTTTATAGAAAAAATACGGATTACATATGATAAGATAAGAATATGAGATAGCATATAGGTATTAGTTAAATATGAAATATTATATAGAATATCTGTACCTGTACTATAGTTATATTAGTATTTTGTAATAGGCAAGATGTAATAAAGGTCTTCTGACTTCTATACATCGTGGAATTAGGATTAGGTAATAATAGGGTTGCCATAATTTTATCAAACAAATCCGGGACGAATAGAAAACATAGCAAATTAAATTATAATTTAATATTATTGTATCATATACCATATAATGCTATGCTATATGATAGTTTATGTCAGATTTTCCACCGTGAACAACTTGCAAATAGCTTTTGCAAACAGTGCATTATGTTTCAAATTTATTTCTACCATTTTTATAAAACTCGTAGGTTTTACGACGTAGGACGTAGGTAACTTATTTTATGATACCATGTATAACGAAAGTTAATTCATAGATATATGATATAATAATTTTATTAGATGTAATTTAATTTAATTTAATTTAATTATTTTATTATATTCACAATTTCACATAAATATTATACATGCATAAAGCATAATAAAATTTTGGAATTTTTATTTTTAAATTTAAATGGTGCTTACTCTAATATGCTGACTGCAAATGCATGCAGTCTACCATTATAAATCGTAGTAGAAAAAAATATAGATAAACTGCATTATAAACACGTACATTCACTAATTGGTCAGATAAAATGTTCTGATATTATGTCATATCTTGTATTTTCCAACTATGTTTATTGTTATTAAAAGATACCTACAACATTACTGTGCGACATTATAACGAATTTAATAAGTTTGTTAGTTACGTATATATTTCTCATATTTATACAGTTTATAAAATTTATGAAAAAAATTATGTAAACACTATAGACATATTATAGTCTATAGTGTTTACATATTTTTTTTCATAAATTTTATAAACTGTATAAATATGAGACACGTTTGAAAAAACGGGACATTTTGGTGTCCCGAAGAGAGTTGTCGGGACAACGGGACAGATAGTGAAAATAAAGGGACATTCCCGTATAATACAGGACGTCTGACTATTATGCGATCTACTTAAGGTAGACTTAAGGTAGACCGCATACGAGAGCAGAAATATGTCGGTAGTCCGCATATTAGAGTAGCACCATTTAAATAGGTAGTGGAAAAAATATTTAATTTCTTTATTTAATAATTATAAATTATAATTATATCTTAATATTAAATTTGAAGATTATAATATTATTCTTCCGTATTCATTTTTAATTTTATATATTTGTTGAACTATAATAGGTATTCAATATAGGGGTAAATACCTTGATTTTTATATTATAATATTTATAGAATTTATTTAGTAAAAAAATCAATAATTGAAAAGTTTATTTATTATAGGTAGGTACCTACCCTTAAGTATTATAATATATAGATGAACATTTAAATAATTATATGAATAACAGACAACAGTTATCTCGTACATAATAATGTAGGTACAAACCAGGGCCGTAGATACGGGGGGGTTTAGGGGGTTCAAACCTCCCTTATACATTTAACAATATGGAAAATATAGTTGTATACCTATTATACTCATTTTAACATTTTTAGTTTTTTTTTTTTTTTAAATTAATTATTCCTATGGTAATATCCGTGGTAGAGGTTTTTTTTTTTTTTTTTTTTGCTTGTAACTTTTAAACCCCCCTCCCCCCATATACAATTCCTGTCTACGGCACTGGTACAAACACATCGTTAAACTTCAAACTAATTAATGAATTATGATAAATTTTTATATTTTATTATTAGAATGCGTAAAATTAAAATACATTGTAATAGACATACTGAAAACTTAGGTTAGATTAGGTTAAACAAATGTTAGTGGCATTTTAAATGTTGTTTAAAAATATATATTAAGTAGGTACAACTATAAATTATTACATACAAATTACAAGGAAATAAAAAAAAAAAATCACATTTTGGCCATAAAGTAAAAGAAATATTGAATATTTTTTTAGTGTCTTTTGACATATTGATAATAAACAATAAAAAATCAACAGTTTGATTAAATATAAAATATTATTACCATAATGGCATAATACATACCTATACTATATGCCCTTTTACTCTTGTTGAGTTAGGTACTTTGTAATTTTATGAATATCATATAGGAGGTCTGGCGTCTGGGGACGATGCATCATGAATTCGTATAAAATTATAGTTATATATAATAGATAAAATACATAAGTACATTATATATTTATATGATACAAAATATAATATATGTATAATGTACCTATAGATAAGTTAATATAATACCTAACTGAATTAACGTTTTCAGGAATTGTAAATATTTATTTAAAATTTTAAAATCTAATTATACGAGTACCTACGATATAATAATTTAATAATTAGGTAGGTACCTAGGTATATTATACTTGGATGAATAATTTTTCATTGTAATTGTATTTTGTCCTCGTATAATGTAAATTAACTTTTATCTATGTAAAGTTATGCTATAAAATATTTATATTAGTTGTGTTTTTGATTTTGTAATAACTGTTGTAGTTAATTAAGTAAGTATATCACGACGATTCACGATACCTACGTTAAATATAAATATACAATATAAATGTGTAATAAAATAAGAATAAAACATCATAATATATTTAGGTACCTATATAATATAATTCGAGTATAACAACCATGGCACCATATAAAAATTTAAAATAGGTAGGTTATTAGGTTAGGTATAATATATGCCCAAGTATTCAAGTGGAAATGAATAAACTCATATAGAATATTATGAGTTAACATAGGTAGGTAATAGTTTATTTGATAATATAATTTAATACCATATACCTACCTTATATATTTAATACCAATGCTAAGTAGTAAGTATTAATAAATATCAATATTAAACTTAGGTACCTATGTTTATTTAAAATTAAATATATATTTTATGCACTATACAATTTGACAATTTGACCCAATACCTATTTGTGTTTTTTGATACTTCCGCGTATAGTCCTTAGTCTTAGAGACATTTGAATTAAACAGTCGTTATTTGTTTGATATCAAAATTTTATTATAATTGATATTTAGCTTATAATCTAATGCGTGTTATGGCAGGTTAATTTTTGATAAACAGTTTACTGAATCAATGAACATTGTATGGTGTAGTTTACCGATTCAATAAACTGTTTATCAAAAATTAACTCCCCAAAACACGTTTATAATACGATAGGTAGGTTGGTATATACTATATGACTATACCTATTACAATTACTGCAGTAATGATTTAAGTAATTTTATATTTTATTCAATTTTAATTTAAATATCAATTAAGTAAATAATTATAATTATTAATTAGTTATCAATAAGTAAATAATTAGTAAGAAAAAGTAAGTAAAACTTAATAAGTAATTAAGTATCAATAGACTCAGTAGAAAAAATTATAATATATTATATTTTTATATATAATGACATATAAACTAATATTATAATAATTATGTTTTATACATTAATTACCTAAAGACTATAGTACTTTACTTTTATATAATATAAATATGTAATTAATAAAACATATTTATTTAATTTTTATAATTTATAATTAATAATAGAAATCCTAATTAATCGAAAAAAACTTTCTTCGTGTAGGTTTATTACTTAACTATTCGGCTTATTAAGATATATTACACTTTATTTATAAATATTCTTAATTTAATTAATTGATTTTCTTTTTCTTATATAATGTTATAAAGTTATAATACATAAAAAAAAAACATAAGTACCTAGGTATTTATGCAACAAAGTGTTGTACTTAGATAAGTTAAATATACATACCTAATTGATAATCAAATATAAATATAGGTAGGTAATTTGTAATTACCTATATTACATAATTATTAATTAGTATTTATAGTAATTACAGTTATAAATTATAATATATTTCTTATTGATATAGGTAGGTACCTATTTAATATTTAAATAAATATTATTTTCTTACTGATAATAAATTTTCAGATATTAAATAGAAGTTACATTGATTGTTACATTTAGTTTAAGTTAAAGCTAGAGAAAAATATTACATATTAAGATAAACAAAAAATCTAATCAAAAAATTAGAAATTGGTTATTACTTTATTAGTATTTATTACATTAATTCTATTGTAAATTATCTAATTAACATTATTTATTCTATAACAACGCTTATTATTCTATAATAAAAAAAACATATACAAAAATATTTTATACATTTTCTTTTATATATTTTAAATACGTACATTTATCTATTCATATTTATTTTTTTACAAAAACATACAAAACCATATTAAATTAACTGTTAATACTTAATACTATTCATTTCCAACTAAGGATTTAACAATATTTTATTTTTTATTATTATTTAATAACTATATTTTATAATAGTCACGTAGGAATAAAAAGTTTATAGGTACTCGTATTTACCCTCGACTTAATTTTTATCTAATTCTCCCCTACTGCAGCTGAACAGTATACAATTTATATATAATATATTATAATGTTTTACATTTTTTAATGACATTATGTGGGTGTACAATATGCCCACATAATAAATTTAATGCCACGACAATAGTTGTGTTATTGAAAATTATTATAATATAATTTATTATTTATTGAGTATTAATAATTATTTATCATAATGGTTAGTATTAATTGTATTTACATTATTATTGTTATATTATTTTTAGGGAAGTTTGTTTACATAAATTAATTTGTTTTTATTAAATACTAACTAATAATATCTACTTATACTTACGACTTACCTATGTATTGTATTTGTATCGTTATGATTATTATATATGTGGTATTCATTGTATTAATAATTTAATTATTTGTCTAATTGTATAAAAATTAATTTTAATTATTTCAGTATTTCACGTAAATTTCACGTATTTTCAACGTTTGTTCTTAGTTAAAAATTAAAACCGCATTCTATAGGTGGACCCCTGCGCAATTTTTTTTTCGAAATGAAACAATTTGAATTTTTATATACGTAATTTACTAGTACTTTCAATGAAATATATTAAAAATTCAAATTTTTCCATCTCCTCCAATACCTATATATTTTCTAGGTAGAATTTTTTCAGCTAAAAATTAAAAACGCATTCTAGTTTTTATTTTTCGATGTACATAAACGTTGAATTGAATACATATAAAAATATATAATAATTTAAAACATTTTATGTATCCGACGGTGTGTCTAAATCATGGTGATTGGGGTTTGTATCAATACTTTTAGATTCTTGTTCTAAATTTTGCACAATAAATTTCGCACATTTATCAGCCTTATTAATTTGCTGTTTATAGACCATCATGTCTCTTTCTAATACCGTTGTTGATGTGCCTCTTTGTTTCAGTCGTTCACGACTATTTACAGGTCTTTTAAAATGTAACAAATCATCCGTAGAGGAATCATCAATGGTATTCGAATACTTTCGTTCAACATAATTACGGGTTTTAAGATTTTTAGTAATGGCCATTTCAGGTGATAATTCAATAACATCATTCAACGAGTATTGTTGATTATTTATTTTCTTAATAGGATCGCATTGATGGACGATTTCAGTTTCTTGGCCTGCATACTGACGATTACTATTTGAGTAGTTTTTCGAATCAATAAACATCTTTCCGCGGTTATTATTGTGTTGCGTTTTTACTGTTTTTAGTCCACAATCATAATCCGTTCGTTTTTTCGTAGATTTTTCGTCCTTTGTCGTATTCTGTTGTATTTCTAAAATCAATCAATAATTAATTGAACCTGCACAATTCTCTAATTCTCTATTGTTATAATACAATAAGTATTTAGTGGCTTAATTGTTATTATTATAGATTTATAGTAATATGATATTGTACATTTAATTATATTTACGTTTATCACCGCTATCCATTGCAATGTTTTTCGTGGAAATGATTTCTTGGACAACTGACGAATCCACATACGTTTTAAAATCACCAGGATAAAGTTTATCGTAAGAACTCATCACTTCTTCGTCTAATTCTACTTGTGATCTAACTTGAGCATTTACTTTTCGGTCGGAACACATTTCAGCACCAAGAATAATTTCTCCAGTTAACAGACTAGAATCATTCCACACGAAATCTTCGTTTATATTACGATTTTGTTGTTCTATATGCATTACTTGACAAACATTTGAATCCTCATTTATTCTTAATCTGCTTCTACCTGATCTAAATATAGGATGTATATATATATAATAAGTGTATTAATATTTTAAAACGTTTAAAATTATTTATTCTCTGTTATTTCAATATGGCAATATTATTCATATTAGATATCGATATTATTGAAATTTAAAAACTCAGATGCAAGTAAATGAATTATGTTTCAAAAACATCCATATTGGTGTTTATAAAAATATTTCCTTATTTTACAAAATATATAATATACGATTTTTCTCTAAATTAATTTTTGTCGTTTTCGATCTATTGTGATTTTATTACTTATACGTTTCTTTAGTTTTGTTAATTTTCTATTACCTACTTTAAGAGGTTAATAAACCATAAACGTATGTAATTAGGTTTATAGTATATACCTACTAAATAATACTGTATTTAGTGTATTTAGTAATAATTAAATAACATTTTTTTATTATAATTTTACCTCTGATTTTGACTTCATTACAATAATTAATTAATTAAGTGTAATATAAAATAAATACATATTATTATATGTATATAGGTGCGAAATGCTTATAATAATATTACAGGAATATTTATATTACATTATCGGCGAATATCATATAGGTAATAATCGTTAAGTTTTAAAATTAATATCCGTATTATGTAAAATATGTAATGATTTAATTTAAATAATCCATTTACATACCTTCGTTTGGAGAACGCGCTGCCAGAAATGGAATTTGACGTCGCTTCATCACTATTATTTTTTATTTATTTTTTTTTTTTTCATACGGAAACGACAGTATTAGTAGAGTGATATTTAACGAAATATGTAAAATTAACTTATTAGCACTTACTTTTTGGCATTACGAGGTACTAAATTCTCTGTGCTTGGTGTGTAAGTTTCGGATATAATACCGGCCATGTATCTTTCCCAAACCACGTGTGTGGCGTGAGGGCCACCGTAAGGGACGTTGACTTGAGGCGGTATATTCCAATTGTAAATATGGTCGTCGGAATATGCATAATAACACTGGACTCCCACGTTTGGTATGACCTGGCAAGAAGCGTATTGACGTTTATCGTTAGATACGGCTACGCTTATCGACGGATCGGGTTCATCGTAATTGATTCCCCCGGGACAGGTTGCTGTGCCCTCGTTGTTTAAAAATCTCCTGGACATTTCGAGCACCTAATACGAACATTTCATATACTTTAAATACACACCTTGTACCGCGTATTACGGTCTATAATAATATTATAATCACGAATATTTATTACACCGTTCTCCAAGGGATCGATCGTTTCCGGCGGGGCGTCTTTGAACGGACACACCAGTTTTGGATATTTTAATAACAACAACATGAGTTTAATATATTCGTTTCGAACGCTTTTGTTCTTGTTATCCTCCAGTGATTTTAACCAAGACGACAATGTGCAGACATCTATAGAACATCGCAATGTGGTTTGAATGACAATTATTGCGAATATTTATAGGAGTAAATATAATATCTAATTATTTATTATAAATTTATAATGTAATAATAACTACTCTGCTTGTTCATCACAAGTATCATATTTATCCAAGCAATTATACTATAGGTACATACTCACTCTGTATATCAAACTATAAAAGTTACTTTAATTACACACATTTAATCTGCCTATATCATATATAAAATTATAAACGTTTTAAAACTATAGAATTATAGAAAATTGCATTATTTAATATTTATAAATTATAAAATTAATAAGTGCATCATTATTATTACCTCCAACATCGCGGCGATTTAAAATCATTTTTTTGACTACATCGTAAAAAAAGTAAAATGTAATATCATCATCGTCTTTTGGATCATCTTTATTTTGTTTGTTAATATTTTCTGGATTGTTAGCCATAATTAAAATAATATACACAAATTATATTATAAAAATTTAATCAATAATGTTTAATTTAAATTTAAATTGACATTAATTTATTATTATTATATTTAAAACAAAAAAAACGAATATTATGATCCTTAAATAATAAATAATACATTGTTATAACAGTTTTATTAAAAAATATATTATTGAAGCCAAACATAAATATAATACTAATAAGTAATATAATAATAAATTATATCGGAGAGCAACTGATAAAATTATATTTTATGTTTAAAAAATATTAATATTAATTAAAATATAATATTAATATACTTACCTATTTAATTATAATATTATATTAAACATTATGGTGTAAGGTATAATAATTATATAGGTAATGAATATTGGTGAAACAAAATTTAAATAAAGCTATAAAACTATTGGTATAATATACAGGTACTTATACTTAATATTTATAATAATATAATAATATAACAGGGCCAACCTACGGCTCTCATCTTAGGCTCATGCGGCTTGCGACTTATTTCTATAAAACTCAATAATTTTTTACTAATTTAAAAATATTTATATTTATTAAAGAAATATAATATTTACAATAATACTAAATTAATATTAATAATAATATTAATGTATATATAATAATAATAATAATAATAATAATAATAATAATAATAATATTTAAGTATTTTTGTTTTATTATTTAGGTAAATGTAATTTATTAGTTTGAATTTTTTAAAGCTATTGAAGTCTGGATTTATCTTATTATTATATATTTTATTACAACCTTCATATTTATTATTTAATATTTAATTTATAAAAAATGGAATGAATGGGACATTTGCATGTAATGTTAAAATTTTACTATATAAAAAACATATATAAATTAAGAAACAATTTTTTTTTTTTTTTGGTTCTTAAATACGTTGCAATTTTCTGGTATGGCTCGTAAGTCACTTCATGTTGGCCATCACTGTAATATAAATATAACTATACTATAAGTAATAAAGTCTACTAATTATAATAAAGATACATTTTTTCAGCTCTATGAATTTAACTTTATTAATAAAAACCGCATCGCATTCGTAAAATTAGTAGATATGTAATTTTCTAGTTTTAATTGTAGGTATATCGTTAATATTATATATAGGTATATCATACAGATGTAATAAATATTATTTGTTTTTTATTTTTGAAAAAACCTTCCAATTTTATTTGAAAATACAATTATCTATTAAAATTTTAATTATTTGATATAAAAATTTTGTCCAGTCTCCACTATCACAGCATTAATCTACTATTCTAGTACCACTAGTCACTACCTTAGAATAAAACTTAAAAATCTATAATTAATAAATATATTATTGTCTACATCTATATTTGTATTATTAATATTTATTTACATACATACATATTAATACTAGGTATAACAGTTTAACAGTGAAAATAGACTTATCCATAAAGAGAGCAACTCCATGACAGTGTAGTTAAATATTATACTGTCGACGGATAGCTCTCTTGATAGTTTAAGTCTTTATAGTTCAATACAGCCATGCGATGTTCCAGAACACGGCTGTTAGACAGAGTATCATTGTCTATTATTAAATCAATCCTGTAAATATTTACATAAAAATAAGAGTAAATTGTATTTTAACACGAAACAATATCTACCAATCAATAAAACGAAGCACACGCAACTGTGACATTCGTATAGATAACGTGTATTTAACTTTATAAATTATAATAAAATACAAATAGATATTGAAATTAATAAGGTCAACTAGGAATACTAAGGAATACGATTAAGTGAAGTGGATTACAGATATAAGAGTATAAAAAACACGTGGTCTCTTTCATAGATAAGTAGGTAGGTAGGTTATCTTACAACCAAGATAAAAAAACCTAAATAAATTAATATACTTACCTAGACATAAGCTGTGTTGTTAATGTTTCTTTTATAAATAGCAATTCGTTCAATTTCTCGTTATTTTATGATTTACATTTATACATATAGAAATAATAAACACAAATTCTTGAAAAATCCTTACGGCTTCCCCTATAATTTAAATTTAAAAAAATGTTTTAATTATACATTATACGAGTAAGTAGGTATATAGTTTTAGGTACTATGTACATATGTATGTGTTATATTTATTTACAGATTGCTAATAATAATAATAATAATAATAATAATAATAATAATAATAATAATA
>JAIUCT010000012.1:10036742-10051935 GCA_021307375.1 Tetraneura akinire | reverse complement strand
AATAACAATAACAATAACAATAACAATAACAATAACAATAACAATAACAATAATAACAACAATAACAATAACAATAACAATAACATTAACAATAACAATAACAATAACAATAATAATAATAATAACAACAATAATAATAATACTTATAAATTAAATTGAAGTAGAGGTAAAAAAAACGTAGGTATATCCCTTATGCTTATCTAGTTATCTAAAAGTTTTAACTACCACTCTTGTGCAACAAGTATACTTATTAGGTTAGATTTTTTTGGTATTTATCATGTAAATTCCAGTATATATACCTATATAATAACTAAGAACCAATAAATAATAATTTACACAATACTTATAAATGGTAAATATGTATTTATTTTATTCATTGAATTTTTGAAAATAATTAATTTAGGTATAATAAATTAATAATCAGTAAGGAAGATATTTAATATCTATTTTATTTTAATATAAATTGATAAGTACCTACTCGTATAAGTATTTTTTTTTTTTTTTTTTTTTTAATTTGAGATTTGACATATTTGGATTGAAATTCTAAAATAATTCACAATCTTTCCTTGTTCCACAATCTATTTCCGATATAATCTGCCAAATTTAAACTTCTATATTATACACTTACAATAATAAATAATAATATAAGATATAACTATATAAGTAGAAGTAAAACGTAGATATTTACATTTAGCCATTTAGGAACATACTATTGTATAGTATATAGAATTACAGTTATAGGTATATACTTGTAAAATTCTTAGTATTATACTTACTTACGAATCCGTGGGGAAATTTTATATATTAGGTACATTTCAAATGTGTTTTTTAAGGATTTTAATGTTAAATTATATACTTGATTATTTTAAAAACTGAAAAAATAAAAATTTATAAATATTTTTTAATGTACTTTTGTAATCAGTTTATTATTATTAATTTTGAATTTCAATAGCTGCGGTTAAGTTAGATTATAAGTAGGTACTTTAATAAACAATAGTTGTATTTTAATTATATAATTTATAGATAAAAACAAAATGTTTATGTATCGTATAATATAATGTATTAAATAGTTATATATGTTATAAATAATACAAGCACATTCATTTGTTTTATAAAAGTAAAATATTTCTCAGTTTTAGTTTTTACTGGGAGATCAACTATTAAATTGTAAACAAATCTTTAAAGTACCTAAATAGATACACTTATCTATAGTCAGTAGCCACTAGCCAGTAACCATTCGATTTTTTCCTAATTGAAAGTTAATATTTTCTTTAATCTTTAGTTAAAATAACATAGATCATGAATTTAAAATAGAATAATAAGAAAATTCTGATAAACTCTTACTCGTAAGTCATAATTATATAAAATTAATTTGGCCATAAAATAATTTTTAAAAAAGATCATGAAAAAAGTTACATTAATTATCTACTAATATAATATTAGGTATGTTCACTTTTAACTATTAACTCAAAATATAATATATTAATTACCATGCAATAATAAATAATTACAATTAGGTACTTATTTAGTTTAATAATTTACAAACTGATAAATAATAAATACTTATTTTAATGGTATTTCATAATATTTAGATTATTTATTTCTATTTTAAAATTGTAATTACTAATATATATAATTATTAATTATAGATAGATTATTAATTTTGCTAGAGTTTTTAGACATATATATTATATTGTAATAAAAATCCTATATACCTACTAGAAAAATCCGTAAAATTATACAATTTAAATTTATAGAAATATTATTTTCCTTCATAAATAGATGCCAAGTATTATTTGAAAACTATAATATATTGAAATTTTAAATTCTTAATAGAATATTACATTTTGGATAAAATACTATATTAAAAAATATATAATATATATTATACTATTTTACTACAAATTTAATGTGTAGACGTATAGTACAAAAATATTTAAATTATGCCCGGGTACATTGTCTTTCTTAATTGATGTTTATAAATTTGTAATAATATTATAATAAAAATAATTGGATACTATTATTATATATTATACATAATTTTGGCTAAGCATAGATAAAACAAATGCAGAGGCGTGCGCAGATTTCAAATTCAGATGCAACAAAAAATAAATTCGGCCTAACTTTTATAGAAATCTGGCCCATAATTTCATTTATTTTACAGTTAATTTTAAATATCAAAATTGTATTGTATTATTTGTTATTCAAAAATATTCCATTGATGAAAATGATTTGTTTTCAAATATAATGTAATTTAGGTATGAAAATTTAATTTATCAATGGACAATGATAAAATTTAATAATTAGTATTCCTCGTGCTCACGCCTATATATAAATATATTATAACGTACAAGTACAATTAATTATTATTTGATTATCTATGTTAACGTAAAATAATATAATATATATATGTAATATGTAAGTACATTATAATTATTTAATCTCGATTTGTTTGAATAATTCTAAATATTAATATAAATATTATTCAAAACAAAATGGGTATTATTTTTATAATAATAAATATTGAATATTTGAATCGATTATTAAATTAAAAATATTAATTCGAATATAATTTAATTAATACATGCGTATTGCTTATGGCATAAGAAATTATTTCAATCAATATTTTAAATTTATTATATAATAAAGGACTCTTTTTTCCTAAAAGTTCCTATATTATATAATAATTCAAAAAAATATTCAGAATTTAATATTTAAATTAATAGTAATATAATATAATTAAGTAATATAAATAAGTTAATAACTATATAATATATGGAACGCAATACGTCAACTCAATAACTATAATAATAATTAATTATTAATATTTTATCTAAACTTTTGTAATTAAATTTTATACTCCTTTATTATTTACAATATATGCGTAACGTACCTAATAGATAATATTATTGTGTGGAATTTATCATCTGTTTGATTATCTTTTAAAAATATTATTACGAGTATTATTGAATGTTATTTTCTATATGAAGTATAAAACGGTGACGACAAAAACATAGTTCACATAATAATAGGTACTAAAACCTTAATTAAAAATAAAGGTAAAAAATTTAAAATATTTAATAATAATAATTATACCATATGAAAGATTTTATATTAACATAAATTATATAGTGTATATTATAATATAATAATGATCAGTGGCTAATACAGAAAATTTGAACAGAGAGGACACATAATTTATATTTTTGTAAAATATATTGTAAAATTAATAATATTAATATATATTATATACGAAATAAAAAAAAAAAAAACATATTTTAATACATAATCATAATAGTTTTAATATTGAAGTATGTGCGAATAGAAATATTTTTTTAAATAAAACGTTTTTGAAATAATATATTATAGCTGGCTCGAATTTATCTGCGGTCCCTCGACAGGGATAGCGCATAATGCACCTGTGTTCTTTTCCTTGATCCACCACTGAACATATACCTACTTATTAATATTATTATAATGTTAATTATATTATTTTGAATTATTTATATATTATAAATTTATAAACATTACACATACCTATATATTTGAATAGTGATTTTCATGTATTCATGTGTCAGTCACAAGGTGGAAAAAACACGGATTGTTATAAAATACTCGTATAATATTATTATATACGTGATATGATACTTATAATTATGCGAACACTATTTTTGTTTTAAAACTTTGTGTAGGTACTTCGTAAAATATATCCGAACTGGATCGTTCGGCGTTCCGTATGAAATGTCATAATATGCGTATTCAAATTGCGGGTTATTATAATTATTTTATAGTAAATATTTTTTTTTTCTACAACAGAAATTATATATGTAGGTAAATTTAGAATTATTATTGTATTTAATAGTTATCGAATAACGAAAAACTGTCAGAAGCACATATACAAATGAAATGAACCGTTTTCATAATTCACTGAGGCAGTTATAACAGCTTGCGGTGTATGAAAAAAAAAACCTTTACCACGCCCACTTATCATTATTTCAGCCTGTAACGATAGGTGTCACACAGGTATGATCCACCTTCTACAAAAAATTACACATAAATAATTTACAAATATTTAACTGCACACGTTTGTTGTATATATATACATAGCCCAACTATAACATAAAGATCAATTGCATATTATACACATATTATATTGAGTTAAGAAATATATAACAAATAACATAATAATATTCAAACAGGTACTTCGAATGTACGCATGTACGTATAATACGTAGGTATATAAATGTAGGTATAAAAATGTTATACAGACGCCAAGACCAGAACACATTTTTTTTTTTTATACCTAGGTATACCGCAGTATACGTACGTACTGAAGTGATACGCTATTGTAAAATTGTTTTTAACCTACAAAATCTATAACATTCAATTTCGATAAACATTTAAATATTAGTTATAGTATATTACCTTACTTTATAATATTAATTTACTATGTTTAAATTACAAAATTATTATACATTATCTAATTTAAAATTAATAAATTATCCTTATTCTTGTTTCGTCTCTTCGACTATTCGAGTTATACGAACAATCCTTTTGATAGATCACAAGTCACAACTATAAATATAGCAATATCCGAAGATTAATAGACTTTTATATGTTTAGTAAGCGCGCTCAACTTATTAATACGAATACCTAATAGACTATGACTATTCATATATATATAGTAATACTGCTCAATACAATTTTAATTTACAATATGCGTATATATATGAGTGTAGAAATTATATTCATAAATAGTTTAAGAGATATTTTTATTTTTCTATTCATAGTCTTATTTTATTTTATTCTAATATACGTATTAGTATATGTTAATAATATATAATATGAGAACGACAGTTTAAATTTAAAAGATAGAATCATATTAGCTTTGGTAAATTACCATAAATAAAAATAAACTTATTCATTTATATTTTGTCAAATATCCATAATTAATATGCATTTTTAAAAATTTGGAATAGGTAGTACTCATTTAAAAAAAATAGTGTCAACAAAATACAAACCACACATTGCTGTAAAATACCAACAGGTATAAGTATTACTGTAGTCGAATCAGGTAAGTAACTTTTTTTTTCTATATCTGTAAATCTATATAGGTATTGTGTATTGATATCCTACAAATTGCAATGCACATGGAAAAATTTTAAATTTAATCAACTCATTTTAAAATAAAATAATCAGAAATATAATTTAAATTTTTTTTTATTTTTTTATTCAACACAGTACATTTCTGGATATTATATGTTTTGGAAAAAATAGATAGGCATAATAATTTGAAATTACTATCTTTTTTTTTTAAAAAACGTGCGAGTTAAAACTCCTATTACTTCCACATACGTATGCCAATAAGGCAATAATAACAATACGACATACGAGTACATATTTTGAATAATAGATATTGTTTCTGACTCTTAAATTTTATATTGTTAAAAATAAGATTTTTTTATTAATTTAAAAAAAGTAAAAAAAAAAATATATAGGTATATTTAATGATAGCGAAATTGAACTTAATAACCTTTTTATTTTTATAAAAAAACAACACAATAGTATAAGTAGGTATTTAATATTATAAATATAAAATATCATATAAAATTATTATTAGTAATAAATAAAAATAGAATTTATTAATTAAATTTATTTTCATTATAAATTGCAATCATCTGATCTATATATCTATATAATATAATATATTATTGTAATATATTATTGATATATTAAATATTTTTTAAAAAATTTCTCTATAAATTTTTTAAGCATTACTTTATATTGGAAAAATTTTATACAATTTTTCATATCGTTCTACTTATTGGCTTTACATGATTACACTGTTTTAGAAAACTTAGGAATTTCAATAATTATTGCAAATTTTCCATTTTCATAACAAATGTTCTAATTGGAGTACAATCATAGTTTAAAGGAACACTTACTCGTTTATCGCCCTTTATATAATAATAAATTTTCCTCAAAAATTTTAAACTTATAGTACTTTTTGTGATAGATTTCCATTTTAGATTCTGAACGACGCAAAGAATGTATTCATTTTATAATGATGTGTGTCTATTTATTTTATATATACAATTTTGGAACGATTAAGTTAATTATTTCGTGAAAATATAGAACTTTAAAGATTTCATACAATTTTCATTTTTATCTCTATAATGTTTGATAAAATTATTTTAAAGAATTTAAATTCTGAAAATTTTATTGTATTATCCTCACATATTTCTTGACGTAAATATCTAAATATTAGCAAAATTGACAGTCTCAATTTTTTTAGATAGATTTTTATAGTTGAAATTTTAAAAAAATCGATTTTTATAGTTTATAGATTCTTATTATTATTTCTTAATATTTATATAATAATAATGATAGATAAAAAGACAAAAAAATTGAAAATTTTATTGAAACTCAGGTACATATTGCTTAACATAGTTCCAAATTATTGAATAGGTATTGTATAATAATTTTGATGTGTTGACCTCTAATTCAATGAAAATGACGATTAGCTATTAGAAATTTTTTTAAATTTATTGTTAATCATTATTTGTAATTTAATCTTATATTGTGGATTGTAAAATTAATATTATAATTTATAATACAACTGTTCAGAGACGGAACAAGGAATTTTGACGCCCGGGGAAAATATTTCAATTACGCCTTATGATAATAAACATCTCGCATAGTTAATGTTTTAGATTTTAGCGAAGCGAAAAATTTATTGGTTTTACAATGATATGTGTGTCTTTTTTATATACTCGTATGTCTGAAGACACTTTTACTACCCGAAATAATACTTCAATTTTCACGAATAGCATATGTTTCCGGTTGGAAAGTGGATGTAATTGGTACCCTATTTAGGTCATTTTTTGAATTTCTCAAAATTGAACCCATGGAATAGAAAAAATGACGAAAATACGGCATTTTTCACGAAAACTGGAATTTCGAGGAATTCGATTTCAATATTTCGCGATAACTCAGGCAATTTTAAAGTTAGAGATTTTAAAAATTTTATTGGGTCTTCACATAGACATAGGTACTATAATATAGGGTAAAGTTTTGGAACCGTTACGTTAATTTTTCTACAAAATATAGAACCTTGTATATTTCGTAAAAAATTCTCGTTTTTAATATATAATGTTTGATAAAATTGACAGTTTTGGGTTTTAAGGTCTAAAAATGTTACTGAATTATATTCATATATTACTTATTATTATTTCAAAATATTAGAAAAATCCCAAGTCTCAGTTTTTATTTATAGGTGTTTTAATTTGAAATTTTAATAAATTTTTTATGGTATATATTTTTGAATTTTTATTATTATTTCTCAATATTTTATAATAATGTTATATAAAATTGACAAAAATTTTTAAAGAAATATACTTAATGAAAATTATAGTGTAACCGTTAGACGCAGCGTAAAATTTCCTACGAAATTTGCATAATACATATACAAATTAATGTATAACCCAAAAAATAATAAATCTGACTTAACCACTTTCTCACAAAAAACCGTCCAATTAATATATTCAATTATACTTTAATTAAAATATAAATATAAATATTAAATAAAAAAAGAAATGTATAATTAAAAATTTATAATTTATTGTTTTATATGTTTACTAAAGAAAAAATTAAGTATTTTTATATTTATCTTTTGAAGTTTCTAAATGGTGCCCAATCGCAAATAATCGCTATGATTGTCTTATGACGTCGAATAGTCAGGTGAATAAAATCAACTGAATGGAAAAATTCAGTGCAAATTATAATTTATGTGGTATTTATATTTTCTAAGTATTTTATGTTTGCTATTTTAACAATATTGTAGAATTAATACAATAGTTAGGTACCTAGAAAGAAATGTTTTTATATGGGTTAACAGTTATTACTCATTACTCATTAGTTAATAATGAAATTTAACATTATCGTCGTCGTGTATTATTCAATTCCCGGAATCCAAAAGTGTTGTAAAATTATAAATAAAGTTCATTGGCTTTTAAAATTATGCCCAGGAACAAATCCTCGTCTACCACCTCCTCAGTTCCACCATAGTAACTGTTACAGGTTACCTTTAGGTTTGTTACCTTTATAATATTTTGGAGAATTCTAGTTGGATAATTAATCGAAAAATACTGATAAAGTGATATCTAATAATAATAATTAATAATAATAATATTTAATTAATGATTAGGTATAGGTATGTTAAAATAAATTTTCCATGCCACAATAATATATAGTAGATAATTCATTATTACAAATTATGACGTTACTACGTCAGTATTATGTAATAATGTAATTTATTCGAGAAATGAAGAAAAACCTAAAAATTGACATATTCATTAAATTAGGAAGTTGACCCATTAAAATTATCATACAATATATTGTATAAACTGGTTAGTTTTTATAGTATTTTATTGAACTTAAAAAATAAACAGTTATTTTTTACCATATAATTAAATTTAAAAAAGTGATATAAATAATATTGTATAGTCTGTTAGGTAGAGAACTAATATCTAATTAAAAAAACAGCAGTCAAAAACCTTTATTTTTCACAGAGATATTACAATGAGTAAATATTATACATCTGGGATACTCTGTATAATAGTTTATCAAGACAATATAATTATTGTAAATTTATTTTTATTTATGTAGCATAAATTACTACACAAGTATGTAGTGGTATTTAGGTTAACACGTAATTGGCGTTTTTGATTATAATGTTAATATGATGTTAGTAACAAATAGTTGTCATTATTACTCGTATTAATCGATCATATGTCATTATTAAATTTTTTTCAGATAATATTAACGTTTATAAACGATAATATAGATCACTTTATTTTATTGTTTTTAATAGAATAAAATTTTATAATTTAGTTTTGAATAACTGAAATATACGTATCGTTTTGGAGAAAAATTATTACACATAAGAATATCACGTATATTTAATGTATTATGTATAGAAAACAATTTGTTTTGCTATAAAAGTGAAAATAAAACATTTTAAATAAAATTTTATCAAACATTACGTTTTAAAAAAAGAAAAGTAGAAACATCTATTGCTATACTTTTAATATAAAAATAAAAATAAGTTTTGATCAAAAATGAAAGTATTACATTTAAATACAAAAATGGTTTTAGAAATAAAATTTTATAAAAAAATCCCCATTCGTAAAATCACAACTAAATTATATATATGAGAATAATACGTGTTTAATGTTTATGTGATAAATTTGAATACCATTAGATTCGTTGTCTTATTTTCTCTTACAATCATAATATTATCCGATTTGGTTTTCTCAATAATGGCAATTTCCAATTGGTAATATACCTAATACATTTTGTACCTACAGAAACACTTCAATTTAAATATTTATACCTATGTTATTTTAATTTATATACTTTACCTATTCGTTATAGACAGTATAATGTATAAACCTATAGTCTATAGATATTAGGTATAGTACCTATTTAAACTTTTAACGAAAACATTATCAAAAGTTTATATAGATAATTTATTATTAAGAATATGTAGGTATTTATATTGACGACAATTAAATTTATATAACTAATAAAAATAAATTTATTTAAGTTAATTTTATATAAATATTATATTTATATGTATAAATCTAATTATATATACTATTTTGTTGACAATCTTATAGTATAGTGGTATAGTATAACCAAATACCAATTCCTATTTCCTATACCTAGGTACCTAATTAAAATATTATTCTTGATTTTAATTTTTAATTTACATTTTTTTTTTTTTTTTTTTTTATAGAACAATTTATTATTTTCATAAATTATATAAATGTAAATGTAACATATTATATTTATAGGTATCTTATTTAATTATTAAGTAAATTTTTATTATTATATATCAATATATTATGTATAACTGTAAAAGTGATAACTGATAAGTGCAATATAGGTTAGGTTTTTTTTTTTTGTATAATTGAGAAACATTTTTTTATATTTAATTTATTATTAACATTTGATATATGTAGTTTAAATTTAAATCTCTAAAATATATTTTTTATTTTATTACTGTTAGTGAATAGTACCTAAATTGTACCTTAATGACAAAAAAAAAACTGCATAATATATAGTAAGTATATTTCGTTATTAATGATTTAATTATATTCCTCGCTCCGTTTGGAATACAAATTGTATGCCAATAGTGAACTACTATTATTTCTAAAACGAAAGTTAATACCTAATATTAACAATTACAGTATAGTTTTTATTTAGTATAGAATCTGATTTAGCTTATGGTAATAAAGATTAAAGAACCATTTTTAGATTTATTTTGAAGGTTTACCAAGTTTACAATAATATAGAATTATAGACTATAGTTAATATCAAAACCAAACTGATTTGTCAAATAAATACGCGTTTAAAATATTAAATAAATTTCGTTGTACAAAATATTATTTTACGTTATTATAGTATATTAAAAGTAAAACTATGATCAATAGATAATACAGCATACAGTAGGTAGGCTTATAATTAAGTACACAGGTGTTTGTCATAATTTATATACTGAATAAAATAAATATATTTTTATACATAGGTAAATATACGAAAATAAGAGTAAATTGGACGGTGACTATATATACGTATATAAGCCCTAAAAAATTGACATACACTCTCCTCCCATTCTCTACCATACTAATATAATAATATGTCATAAATTATTATTGTATTTACGTAGGTATACAAAATACAAATGAAAGTATTTATTTTTTACATTATTGAGATAATTAATATCGAATAGAGCAACTCAAAATTCGATTTTTAAATTATTATATATTAAGTAATTTATAGGTATCCAATCTAGCATACAAATAAATAAGCAGATAATTACTAGGTAATAGGTATGATCTTTTAGATTTTAGATTTTATGATCATTTAGCGCTCGTGGAGCTTTGTCCCCCTACATTTAAAAATAAAATAAATTGAAACTTATATTTTACATATAAGTATAAAAATTGAATCCTGATTTTTTTTTGTTTTATAGTCTATATATAGTTATATATAGGTACTACTTGTACATTATTCAGCAACATGGGCGCCCATATAAATTTTTTCAGGGGGGCAATGAAAAATTTTTAATTTCACAAAATCATATTAGCTATATTTGTTACCTATATTATATTATTATTATTAAATATGAGTATAAATAAAAAATACGATCAAAAACAATTTATTATGTTTAATTTGTTATATAAAGATTACACATATTAAAATTATACTTAAAAATAGGTAAAGTGTTTGTATTAAATTTTCTATAAATACAAATTGTGAGATTAGACGATTTTTTTCCAAATTGATTGATTTACTTCCATAAAACATATGGTACCTACCTATATAAATAATATTTATAAGTTATATTTGTGTGTAACATTTTTTCGGGGAGGGGGCAAGTGACCCTCCTTGCACTCCCTTAAAGGCCCCCATCATGTTTAACGATTTTTACCATATTGGAGTACCTAAACGTGTGAATTTTTTTTTTTACTCCCATCTGAAATTTGTATGGTCGCCCATCGGCTTTTGATTATAAATTATTAACGTTGAAATAAATAAAATGAATACCTAATAAAAATGAAACACAAAATTAAATTAAGTATTTAAATACTTGTGTCAGTAGCGTATTTTGAACAAAATTCTTTGGGGGAGGGGGTCCAAATTTGTCTCCTATATAATAATCAATAAATTATAAATTTACTAAATAAGAATAACAAAATTAATATAAATATAATATACAAAATAAGGATCGCTACAGTGATTCTGGATCTGGAGGGAGGTCCAGTATAGGATTCCTTCTGCAGGGAGACAACCCCCGTAAATACGCCACTGACTTGTATATTTAAATTATTATATTTTATTATTAGATAGGTACATTTTATAAAACAAAAATGTATAGGTACTTACGGTTACGTATAATCAATATTGGCGTATTATCTATAACATTTATTGGCTGCGTTCCATGGAATAGACAGTATGTAGAGCATCATGGATATTCGAAAAGTTTAAACGGCCATATTGCAGTCGTTTCCGCGTATTCACGTCAATATGGCATTTATGTTGACTAAAAGTAAATAACCGTGCACGAACGTAAACAGGTGCTTCGTTTTTTTTTTTTAAATTGTACAAGTGTTCAAAAACACATTCGACTACATCTCTTCGGAGCTAGGTTACCGAAATCTGTATTTAATTATAAACGCCACATAATATTGCATCTATGCCTATTTCTATTTTGACGCTAAAACTATTAGGTCGGTATACCGTATACCTATAATAGTACCATGGTATATCTAAATTATATTATTTTATTATACTTTTGAAATCGGAAAATCGGTATAGGTATACCTCAGTGGCGTATTTACGGGGGGTGATCTGGGTGATATATCACCCCCCAGAACCTTTTTTTTTTTTTTTCATTTCACTTTTCTTATTTCTCTTTTAGATGCTTGAGCCATAACTCTGTATAACGGTATTCTTAGTATTTCTTAGTATTCAGTATTACCACAGAATAGAACAATTTGAATGGACACTGATAAAAAATAACACGGTAGGTATAGGACGGCGGTAGAAATATCTCTTATCGCCTCGCCGCCCGAAAGTGTCCAACCCCGGGTATTACCACAGATTAGATTAAACAATTAGATCAACGAGTGGATCTTCGCAGGAAAGAATTTTTTGGATCCTTTTTTGAATCGAGATATAGAAATTAATGTAGAAGAAGTGTTGGATGAATTATCTCAAAAATCACGAAGAATGGACATTATTTTGTGATCTAACTTAGTACTTATTATGATAATAAATGTATAATACCTATTATTAATGTTGGTATAGTTTTAAATAAAATACTAGGCTCCTTGAAGATATTTGTCCCCTTGGCTCCTAATATACAAAATAGTTATGGTTATAGACTATGGAGTATGGTTATATCACCCCCTTGAAAAAAATCCTAGATACGCCACTGGTATACCTATATAGAAACATCGCAAATGGTCATATTCTCGACATTATTATAATATACAACTAGCCGTATAGTGGCGTAATATACTTATGCATACCAGATACGGTACATAAACATTTACTATACTACATTATATTTATTTATAGACGTACAATAGTAATTAGTAATTTTAATGATACATTTTTTGAGTTTAAAATTCAAAGTTTGCGCTTGGAAAAATAATTCTGTTACAAAATTATAGTATTATTGCCTATTGATATATATAAAAATGAAAATGAACATCACTTTACAAATTTGATTATTATATTAATTCGTATATTTTATTTAGTTATAATATTATGATATAAGTATAGTATCGGCTGATATCCAAATATTATTTAAAATACAAATTATATATATATATATATATATATTATATATATGAGATCATTATGAAAAACAAACCGAAACGGATTACAATGTCATTATTTTATTCAATCGCAATGACGTATAAAAAAAATGTATATTTATTTTAATTTAAATTACACTGAATAAAAAACGAAAATAATTACATTATATACGATATATTATTAGTATTATTAGTAATTAGTTTAATAATATTATATACAGAGTCTGTCTGAGTGCAGTTGAGGCCGGTAGAAGTGAATTGTGCGTGTTTATCCACAATAATATATAAGTACCTAGTGATATCCTCGTATAGTTGCCATTTTCTTATGTTTATATAAAAAAATATTGTGCACGTCTGACAATAATAATATCCTTGAAATTCGATCAAATGAATTTTTCTTTAAAAACAACAAATGGTATAAGTTGGTAATTTTTTATTTATTCAAATGTACTTAGTATAGGTAATATTATATTAATGATAATAATTATCAACTATTTAAAAAAAAAAAAAATTATAAACATTTTAATAGTTGTGTATAAAATGCATTATTCTATTAAAATGACGTTGATCTACCATATTAAAACGTTAAAATCTGTTACGTTGACGAAATATAATATTTATTATAATTTATAGTATAACAGTTATTATTTTATAATAATTGAACATCTGACTAATAAGTAATAATCATCATTACAGATTTAATAATAGTAGGAAAATTTAAATTTGCAGTAATAAATAGGTAAAATTAATTATAAAAAGGTAATTCCATTTTACACTAAAGGAAAAACATAATTACGAATATTTATATAATAGGTATTATATTTTAATAGTTAATATAATATTATAATATCAATATGTATATCGAAGTTAATATAAATATGTACCAATATGGCAATATTCAAATTTCAATCGAACTCAATAATTATAAAATTATTACCTATCCGTATACATATAATTTTATGGATAATTTTTTTATATTATAATATAAAAAAATATTTACAGATCGAGATCACAATCGAATAATAAATTATATGAGAAAATACAACCGGACGTATTATTGTTATTCCAAAGGATATTATTATATAAATATAATTAAAATATTTGTTTATTTTTCAGCATTCCACCGAAAAAACGACGATGTACCCGCCAGTCAGTTCGAGTGTGTCCGACTGTCCGAGTCACATAAAGAAACCGTTATGGAAATAATACATATAACATATATAATATGAATATTACATATTATTATTATTATTATTATACAAACATGTGTTATGTTATATTATATTATAAAGAATAAAACAAGAACCCATAGTGTGGTAATTTTTTTTTCAAAACGTGTACCTACATAGATTCATTAGGGTCTTTTGTTATTGTTAATTGTTAAAATATATTTTTAAGCGTGTCATATTCACAACATTGTCTCGTTGTCGTACCACTCCCTTTGTTAGTAAAAAAAAAAAATGAAAACGACTATAGCTCCCCATCACCATTATAATATTATACAGTTTATATTATACAGGTATATATGTATGTATAATATTCGAGCAGTGTCTATAATAATAATAATATTATAGGTAGTCTCACAAAATTTTTCATATTTGTTTACGTTCATTGTTTCCTTGTCTATTTTATACCGTATATATAACATATTAAATGCTGCAGTTAAAGGTATAGATATTATATTTCCACACGCAAACAGAATAAACTCTATATAATATATTAATATAGCATTAAATACGTAAATATACTGATCAAATAATAATAATAATAATAATAATAATAATAATAATAATAATAATAAT